>OY757911.1:75847075-76042075 GCA_963585895.1 Sepioteuthis lessoniana | reverse complement strand
ATTTCAAAAATAATGGTTAGAAAAAGAATTTAAGAGGATTTTTTGACATTTATCGGATGACTTACACGTAGTAATATTGAATATTATCTATGCAAAGATTCTCTCTTTTTTAAGTTGATGTGAAAAGATAAGTAAGAGCTCAAGAAGGCATACAAACAAACAAACAAACAAACAATACGTGAATGCATTCATGTCAGTCACTGGGTATAAGTGTGTGTTAGTTGGGAAATATACTGATAGTTTTAACATGCGTATATATATATATTTGGTTTTACTTCGTTTTTCTGACAATGGAAACTAGTTTGAGTATGATTATTGCCCTGAATATGTCACTAAATTACATACAATAGTGAAGCTCTAGTTTTGAATATCTAGGGGTCATGGAGTCATGTCTACATTGTCATTACTTCCACGTCCACTCTGACTTGGAGTGATTGTACAAGTCAAGTTCTCATTTATGGATGCGATTGATATGATTTGTCGGTGCTCATGACATATTAACTTTTGTGCGTCATTTAATGCCAAATCCTGTTGATATATATATATATATATATATATATATATATATATATATATATATATTAGTTTTATACCTAGTCTATGATTCTGATGTAGAGGGAAAAAAAACAGATGTTACTATTTGTATGTAAAAGATATTATACAGACTGATATCTGAGAGAAAACATTCCGTTGAAAAAAAAAAGACTAAAAACTTTTGTACTGCATCAAAATAATCATAATTTATCCTGATGGTCCGATTAAGTGAAACCTAGGTAGATCACTTCTGACTCTGTAGGTATTTGTATAATATATATCTATATATATGTGTGTGTACGTGTGTGTGTGTGTGTGATTTGTATGCGTATAGTTTATCGGTAACTTTATTTTGAAACGTACTGCTTGCACAGAGTTAGAAACTCTCAAGTATTCCTATCTAACACTTATAATTCTTTTTAATATTATTAATTATTTTTGCTCATTGTTAAATTGTTTCTAGTATTACTATCTAACATTAATAATTCTATTCAATAAGTATTCCTATAAAATATAAAATATAAATGCTTTGAACACGGCTGTATGGTTTCAGATAATAAAAAATAAAAATCCTTAGTAAAGGATTGAACAGCTCTATTTGATCCATAGATAAGATCCTAACAGGTACTACGACTCAGGGTCGGAGTCATTCCTCAAAGCTCTAAGATTGCAACCTCACCATCAGAAGCAGTTTATTGTCATATTCAGGACACTTGCTAGAAAGAGTCTAATCCTTCTACTGAGTTGCTGTCGGCGTATTCTCTAGCTCCTAGATCGGTCTAATAGATCTGTCAAAGATGATGTTTTGAACTATATTTGTTCTTAAAACATTAATATTGCAAGTAAATATTGTGTATTTTTCCCTCGTTAAAACGACATTGAACTTGATCAAAGTGCTTGCAAATGCTGAGAGCAATATAGAACAAGACCTGGAGGCAACACTCCACAAAGTAGCAGCTGTACGGCTACCGACCACCCATCACGAAAACTATCCAAGTTAGACGAACCAGACATGCAGGACACTGCTGGAGAAGTAGGGACGAGCTCATTAGAGATGTACTTCACATGGCTGAGCAAAAGCAGGGTGACCAGCTCGAACATACATACAGCGGCTCTTTGAGGATACGGGGTGTAGCTCTGAGGACCTGCCGGAAGCAATGAGCGTTAGAGAGGGGTGGCGAGAGAGTGTCAGGGAGATCCGTGCTGATGGCACGAAAGATGATGATGATGATTACTCCCAAATCAGAATTCTTAAAACTATGTAATTTTGAGCAAATTACTTGTATTACGAAGAGTTACTTGAAGCTTTAATTGTTTGCAAATCATTACTATTGAATTGAATAGGCCACTGACAGGAAGTAAAACCCGCGTATGCCTGAAAGACAGGCTTCTTGGCACCAAAAAGAAAACTTCCCTCGCAAAGTGTTCATCGCGGGTACTGGAAGGACCCTTTTCTCTTAGCTGCTAGTAGTGAGCGCATCTGCTGATTGAATCCTGCTAGTGAACTGCCTTTGCTAAAAATACATCACTGAAAACACACACTGGACAAACGACGAACTTCAAACTTTTAGCACTGAAAAGAACTCAAACATATTTCAACGCCTTGGGAAACACGGCTACATCTATAGGTCTAGGAAAACGTTCCACGTCATAGAATAGTCGTGAACCCCAAAATAAAGTTTTGAGTTTTGAGGTATCCTCGTCTCTTTTCTTCCTTCCTAAATTCTCTTGCAGTTTTTCACAAAGAGGACGACAAGTTAATGAGATAAGAAGAAAAAGGAGTCAGATACGAAAGTCATAATCATCACATTGGAACCCAACAACCAAAGACCACAACATACAACAACTACAAATAACTAACCAAACCTTCTTATGCCCCATGTATTAAATAACCGTACGAGAACCAACTGCATATAAACAGATGATAATAAAGAAAACTGATATTCGACAGAAAGCGAAACCATTGACGATATTTCTAATCCTGTCGAGCAAATAATAATTACTGTTGTAGATGTTAAAGTCATTTTCTTTCGTTTTATTTTTATAACTTTACAATCTAAAATATGTTTTCCCTTTACTACATTCTGCAAATTGGTAACATTAAATTGAAAATGATATCAGGAATATGATTAATATTGCTTATCTCTTGAGACGCATTAACTTTATATTTATATACTGTTTGTTTATTTGGAAAAAACAGGGCGGTGCTTCTAAAAGAACGTGAGAAAGAAGTATTTATTTGAATTTAATACCCAGAAAGAATTGTTGTATTGTCGGATAAATCAAGTTGTCACTTGATCCCAAACTGGACCCAAAAGTCATTGATGGTCGTTTTCGACTGGGTAATAAAAAAGAAGTCACACACACACTTAGTCTATACCACTTAATTTAGATGTTTACATGTTCAGGTCGACTCTGAGAGTTGGTGTGTTTTTAGCTGTCATTTTCAGGTAGTGGAGAGAATAGCAGCACAAGGTCCAGAGATGGGAAACAATCTAAATCAGTAGTTCCCAACCGATTTTGAGCCCTGTCCCACTTAGGTATTTCTAAAATTCTGATGCTCCCACCCCAAAATATTTAATTCTTACATATTCAAAAATTTACAGCAATTCACGTGAAAGAAGCTTAAAAGACCATTAACTTGGTCTCTGAACAAGGCCCACCAAAATATTGCTTACTCCACAAAAATATTGCCATGCCCCATCGGTGGAAATTACTGATCTAAATGCTACTTTTCTTGGCGTCTCAAAATTTACTCTCTGAAATATCCTTGTGTGACGCGAAAATTTTACTTTTATCCCAAAACGGGACTTTATTTTCGCACGTGTGAAGACGGGGCAGACTGGCACTTGATCCCTCGTAGAATAAGTCCTAATTCAGAGTCTTTTCTCGGCCACATAAGAGCTGGCATATTTCTATCTTCTCAAGGGGACACCACGTGACACTAGGTTATCATGGCCTTTCATTATGGGATATCTTTATGTTAATCAGCGTTCGGGTTTCCACTAAACACTATTTCACTCAACTTCTCCACTTGATTATCACCTATGACCTCTATTAGTCAATCACAGACTCGACCTATCTCGTCGCAGGTGTTGACCTAGAGGCGAACTCCATTATAAACCTCTGTACTCAAATTGGTCCATCACATCCGTGGATTTTTTTAAAGATTGGCAGGATTCTTTTCCGAAATTGTACATACACTTTATCCAAAAGATGAAATTACAATTTGCTTACACTTATAAGATGCAATAAGTTTGCCTTTATTCTGTTCATATATTTCTTTTAACTGCCCTCAAGAAATTGTTCAAAAGCATACATAACACAATATGATTTTATCTATATGTTTATCAGTTTTACAATTTGGTTGGTTGGTTGGTTGGTTGGATTTTATGGCATATCAACATTTGTCGGTTATCTAATGCCAATTCCATTTTTATACAAATAATCAGTTCTATTTCAAACAATTCAGTTTAACGAAAGTACGCAGTTTAATTGTCAAAAACATTTCTATTTCATGTTATTCAATTTAGTCAAACAGTTCTAATTCAAACAATTCCATAAAGCGCAAGTACAGATTTAGTGTCAAAAACAATTCTCGTAAGTACAGTATCAATATAAAAAAGGTTTTATTTCAAACAATTCAGTTTAGCATAAATACGCAGATTAAATATCAAAACAGTTCTATTTCAAGAAATTTAGTTTAGCATAAGTACGCAGATTATTTCTTTTTATCCCATAGTGCTACCACTCTGGAATAGAGTGGACCTGGGAGCGTTGGCAGTAAAGGGGTGCTCTGCATTCCCCAACGCTTCAGCGTCACTGGAATCTCAGCATCAAATTGTTTAGTGTCAAATCCAGTAAACTCGTTAGTGGGGGACTTACTCCTCTGCAGAGGTGCATTCAGTGTATTCTACAGTCCCAGCAAACTGAGCAATATAAAATTTTGTTTCATCATAAAATAATGATGCGAAGCATTATTAATTGCTTGCATATTTGTTATTCTCAACAAACTCAGACGAATATGAAGCTTTTATAGGACTTACACTCCTATAATCTAAATTGGTCGGTATGCCACTTGTTCCCACAACAAAGATGCCGGGCGCAAGTAAATATTCAGTCTCGGGAAACCATTGGCCAGGAGAACCACGTGACCTGCTTAAAACTACGTTCCCATTTGAATTTCCTCCCGCGTTTTTTTGGAGCCGATTCCAATACACGTATTTTCTATAAATGCGTCGTCTTCAAACACTCTTCCTCTTTTTCCCAATTTCTTTTGCAGCGCTAACACACTCTCTCCAGTTTGACTCTCCAATTCACCAACAGACGTCAAAAGCCACAAAATGGATAAACCACGCACACCTTCTTTTCCTCAAAATACTTTGTCTATGAGACTTTTTCCAGCCTCGGAAACACCAACTGTTTCAAACCACAGGAAGAAATGGACATTTAAAAATATATAGTCAACACGAATAGAACATTTTTATTATTTCTGTAGTTTTAGTTGTGTTAGTCACACATATACACATATACACACAGGACTATTTTACGAACAATATAGAATCAGTAATATTTTAAATGTATCATTGCATGTTTTCTTATGAATATAAATTTGTTTTGTTTGTCGCTTTGTTCTGAATGTTCCTTTTGTCCGCGCCGTTTCATATCTTTACTCATTTACTTCATTTACTACATTTGTCTCCATGTGACTATTTTACCTTTTTCTATATGCCTTTTTCTAAACATAACATACCGCTAAACTAAACATATACTAAACCACAACATTAAATTTTGGGGGACTAAACATATCTACCAAATAACATGTCCCCCTACACTTTTTACGTTTTAGATCTTGGTTTAGTTACAAACAATGGAAAATTCAGCTGCTTTTTTTTCTATTTACTGTAATATTTATCTTTAGTTCAAATTTTCTCTTGCAACATACTTATATTGAAAGTATGTTCTAATAATTATGCTTTATTCTTTAATATTCTATATTTCATTTTTATATTTTTCAAAGATTTTTATATGCCAGAATTTCTTTTAAATGATTGAATATTTTCAACCGGTACATATTACTACATTCTGACGGCAGGTGGAAGTGCAGGGAGTACCCATATACAATACATTAGTCCTAGAAAAGTACTGTTCCATTTGTAAATAATATCATCAGAAATAATGGAAACTATGATAATGATAATTAATACGCAAACCATAAACTGTCCAAGAAAACGAGAGGAATTCTCTGGGATTTTAACATACAAAAGAATAACGAATCCCGACCAGATGAAGAAACTTTCTATTCATCAACAAAAAAGAAAGAACTGGTCATCTTGAAGATTTTGTCGTTTCTGCGGCTAAAGAAAGCGAAAGGGAAAACAAATATCTAGATCTTGCCAGAGGGCAGAAAAAGCTGTCGAATATCCAGTTGGCGTCTTTGTGACGGTCCTTAAAGGTCTGGAATAGAAATCGGAGAAACTGTCGATCAGAAGAAGAATCAAGACCATCAAGATCAGAGCAGAATTAGAACCTACCAGAATTCTTATAAGAATCTCGGAAAGTTGAGGAGACTTGCTGTCACTTCATTGAAAAAGCTACAGTTTTAGCAGATGTGAAAATAATTATGGTTATTATATTTCTGTCTTTCTCCAGGATTTCTTCTCATTCTCTTCTTACGCTGCCCAGTCGACTAAAGCTGTAGAATATACCGACTGCATCTCTGCAGATGGGTAAGACTCCATCCATGATTGTCCGACTACGATATTAAATAATTCAATGTTGAGGCCCCAGTAATTTTCGGAGCTTTTGAGAACTCAGACTACTCTTTCATTGTCATCGTTCCCAGGTCCACTCTGACACGGAGTGGTAGCACCTGATAAAGCCCCTTCTAAGAGTCAAATAAAATTGTTTCACATTTAAACTGAGCACAAACAAATGACTTATGCTAAAGTAAATTGTTTAAAATAAAACTGTTGGATCATTTATTTGTGTGTAAACAAACGACTAGTGTTTAATTGAATTGCAAGTGATACATGACAATACTTGAAACTATTTAACTTTGTTGACTTATATTTACAAATCATATTATATCTAATGTATAAGTAAAAACTGGATTTGGCACTAAATAACCTACAATGGTTGATTTGCCATAAAACAAAAACCGAACAATTCTCTTCTTATAAGCAAAATGTTCTAATTGCCAAGGTAAAAATTTCTAAAAATGGGGTGCAATATTGGTCGCAAAAGTGACAACTAATGTCAGATGAAATTTCTTATTATTGAGAACAAATGACAAAGGAAGAAAACTGCTCCAGAGTTGACAGATGACCTTAACACCCTTCAATAGCAATGTTTCGCTCTCAACTGCGAAAAATTGACATAGACGAGCGGGGCACAGGGGACGCAGAGCCGTCATTTTTTTGTGGAAGAAAAAAGACTGTTATTATTCTTAAAAAAAATAAACTAAGAACAGGACATTGAGTTGTGCTGAATTATATTGTGGACAGATGAGTCCAGATCTGAACTTTTTTACAGAAAGAGAAGAGTGTATGTGAGAAGAAAACCAAGAGAAAGACTGTATCATGAATTTTAACAGTTAAGCATAGTAGTAGTATATTATGGTGTGGGATGTTTCATGTGATAATGGGGTGTAGATTTGTTAGGTGTGATAAAGAGCTGGGGATTTGATTTAGGTTCAAGAAATCCTGAAAAAGAACAATATCATATGATTTGTAAATGAATAGTTACACCATCTAGTTTACGGGAAAAAAATTACCTTTTAACAAGGCAACAATACAAAACACACTTCCAAATTATGTCAACGTTACCTCCAGTCAAAAAAGAACAAAAGATTGGAAAATATTACTAAGCTGCTTTAATCTTCTAACCTCTCTCTCACTGAATTAGTATAGAATTAATTGGATTGGAGAGTTCAAAGAAAATACCTGAAAATTGAGAGCGAGATTTTTCAATGCTTGAAGAATCCTAGGGAAGGTCTGCCATTTACTTTTTTCAAAAACTGTTGGGAAGAATCTAAAAACAATAACTAAGGAAGGTGTTGGTTTTATTGGCGAAAACATAATATACTTCTGTTCTTTATTTTTTCATATAATTAAGTTTTGTTTTTTTGTTTTTTTTCATAATAAAGGCAAATACACTTTAATTACTGAGAGCTTATCTTTTACTTTAAGACGAACAAAATATCTTATTTGAAGGTACTTTTAAAAAGAAAAACCGATTTGACAAAAACTTTTGGCCGGCAGTATATATATATATATATATATATATATATAACCCCAAATGCATATATATATCAAAAAATACAAATGCATTTTGGATGCTAATCATTCTTAGTGTTAAGGGACCTTTGTCATTCCTCATTAGGAACCTCTTTAATAGAAAATGATATTCTTTCAACGCTAATTCTTTTCATCACAAATAAAGTCAATTCCTTTTTTTAAAAAAATTAGAGTATTATAGCTTAAGAAATAAAAAGTATATAAACATCGTTTTTACAAATTTATAAACACAAAGGTTTGTGTACAGTTCTTGTATCAAGGAATCTTAATTAATGCAGTGTTTAGTTAATTTAAACCCCTTTTATTTAATAAAAGACTAACGATGAAACTTTAATTCAATTTCAACAATCAATTACACCTAAAGTTTTTTTTTTTTACTTTTAAAAATAATCTCAGATACGGCTTTCTTAAAACAAAAGTAAAATGTAAACTAATTATTCAACTAAATTTAATTAGTTTATCGAATAACTCAGAACATTGAGAGATAAAGTGTTGTGAATGCAAGTCAAGGATATGTAAACTAACTAAAATCTTTTCTCCTTTAGATCATTCTTTTTTAACCTCTAAAGTTGGCTTTTCATGTAAAATAGCATTCGAAATATTGCATCTTTTGTAAAATGAAAAATAAGTTACAATATTGAGAGAAGAAAGTGATTTATAGCTTAATAAGATTATAACGAGCAATATAGGTGGCACAATATGAATGAGTTATCAATCACGAAGCGCGGCATTCACTTGAGAGCTAACAAATGGGAAACAACTAAATCAGCCTATCCTTCAGTATTGCTTTCTAACCAATGGTGGACGGGAAGTACAAATTAACCATAAGTCCAATACAAGATCATCTTACACCTACCCACTGAACTTAAATAGTTGGGAACAAAGTCGATCCCAGAAGTCAGAGGCACTGCACAAACACGAATTCAGAAAAGACTAGAAATCTTTTCTTAATATGTATACACGTATGTCAGGGTCCCTGCTATACACTCAACCTAATATCAAACTATATTTGCGGCGTTAAAAAGAAACTTTGTCTTGACTTCGGGCAGATATTAATGTGTTGTATCTGTTTATTTCTTTTATTCATATCTTTTCTTCGGAGAGAATGCGGCAAAAAAATTCGAGTCTAACCAATTCTCAAAGATTCCAAACTTGGGGTAATACCCCTTCTGTTGAACCTTGTCAGTCCGTAATTGTACGATGCCTGCGTCATCGGAATGGGGAAGTTTTTACTTTTCTTCAGGGACATGCCCATTGACCCTCTAATTAGATAGACCACATCTCATATCTCATCATAATCAATTTTATATTAACATGGTTAAGTCAGTCTTAATTGACGTGCTGTTGTTTACGATGAGGCCAATTCTGTCATCGATCAATCGAATGCAGTTATTTAGCGGGATACCCGAAAGAGAGGATGAGACACAAGTTAAAGTTTAATGCGGAGACCCTTACACGTACATTATACTGGGAACCAAACTTGCTCGGAACCTTCATCACGTACCTTTAGGGGTTCGTCAGGAATCAGCGATAGATCTTGACTTTACCCATTTAAAAGCAATGTCTGGGATGACAGTACTCTCAAAATGAGGGATATAATCTTTATATTCCTTATCAAAGATGAACGTGGACCCTAGTGGAGGGAGCCGGAAAGAGCCAATCAAATAGTAGTGCGTCAGCCAATAGGCGAAATATCATAAGAAAAAAGAATAGTTTACAGCTCATTCGGCTGAGACTGCAGAATAAGCCGACAGCATTTTTGCAGAGGGGTTAGACTCTCCTTAATGATTCTAAACCATCTGATGGAGAGGCCTCAGTCCCAGACATATGAGGGATGGGTAGTACTCCTTCATTGCTATTACTCCCAGGTCAACTCTGACTCGGAGTGATAGTACCTGTTAGGGTCTCACTTTTGCACCAAATAGACATGTTTAACCATTTAACCTGGTGAAAACAAAAAATGACTGATATCAAATTGAATTGTTTGTGTTACATTATAATACTTGAAACCGGGCCATTGTCCTAATGAGTAGAGTGTTCGCCAATGGTCTGAGAGGCCGGGGTTCAATCCCACGTTGAGTCATACCAAAGACTTAAAAAATGGTAGTTGGTGCCACCTTACTTAACATCCACCATTATAAGGTAACGATCAATGGTAAATTGGAGCAATCCAGGGAAAGGAGTAGCACTCTCCCCTACACCTCAGTGTAGTAGCTATTGAAAAGGGAGCTTTCAGGTCACCCTCGACAATAATACTTAAAACCAATCAACAATGTACAAACAAATGATTGATATTAGACTGAATTATTAGTGTTAAATAGCAATAATCGAAACCATTTTATATTGTGCAAATAAAACTATTACAGTTAGTAACATTTGAAACCTTTTCACTTGGTGCAAACAAATGAACTCTGACTTGTTTAAAACGTTATCTAGAAACTATTCGCTAACAAACCACATATATTCACTATATATGTATATTAATATTAAAATTTATTTTTCATTAATCGCAAATCATTTTCTCACATTAACTGTTGAGTAGCTATTTATTAAGCTTAACTTAACCTAGCAAACAGGGACGAACTCATAAGAGATGTTCTCTTATGGACCCCCACACATGGCCGTGCAAGAGCAGGACGACCAGCACGAATATACATTCAGCAGCTATGTGAGGATACGGGATGCTGTCCTGAAGACCTGCCTAGGGCGATGAACGATAGGGAGGAGTGGCGAGAGAGGGTCAGAGATATCCGTGCTACCAGCGCGATATGATGATGATGATGATGATGATGATGATAACCTAGCATAAGTTTTAAAGTACCTGACACCCAGGGAGAATCAAACCCACTAACAATGGCCCTCTAAGTTAGCTCAAATACCATTATACCACGGAAATTACCCGATCGCTGTTATCGTTTTCATTAGGCTTTGCTGAGTTAGGCACAAGGCTAGAAATATGGGGAAACCAAGGAGAACTGAACTCATTAACAATGGCCCGAAACCCTAACTCGTATACCGTTATACTACGGACGTAACTTAATTCCCGTTAACGTTGTCATTAAGTTTAGTAGAGCTAAGCACAAGGCAAGAAGGATGGGAAAACTGGGGAGAATCGAACTCACTCATAATTGTGCGCTGGCATAGCTCTCCATCCAAGTGAGATGTCTAGGTTCACTTTAAAGAAGTCTGCATGGATTAGAAAATAGAGAAGTCTCCTTTAAACTCGTTATTCGTATTTCTGGTATTTCATCTAACATGGATGCTTTGAACCAATGATTGTTTTTCACTCTATGTTTGAAATTAATAATGCTTGAAAAATTTTAATAAAAAGATATGATAAAAAAAACTTCACTCGTCAGAGACACAGAATTGTACCTAAACAGGAAAAAGAGAGATCAAAAAATAGGTTTTTATCACCTTATTTTTTATAGATTTTCTTGATTTGCTTCTGTGGATTAAACATGAAATCGGTCATCACCTAGAGCAATAGAGCTTGCCTCCTTATTTGAAAAAGATAGACTACAACTGGTTTGGTTTGGTTTGGTTTGGTTTGGTTTTATAGCATATCAACCATACTTCGTAATTTAATGCCAAATCCATTTTTATTCGTGTAAACTGTTCTATTTCAAACAATTCGTTTAGCATAAGTACAAGTTTTTGTTTACACACATTGGTTTGGTTTGGCTTTATGGAATAAGTACGCAGTTTAAATATCATAACAGTTCTACTTCAAGTAATTCAGTTAAGCATAAATACGCAGTTTCGTTCTATTTGACCCATAGATAGGTGCTACCACACCGGGCCAGAGTGGACCAGGGAGCGATGGCAATGAAGCAGTGCTCCCCAAAAATCCAGTATTACCGGAACCTAACCATCAGATTGTTAAGTGTCATATCAGGACACTCGTTGGAGATCTTATCTCCCTGCAGAGGTGAATTCGGTGTATTCAACAGTCCCAGCCAACTGGGAAAGACAATGATTGCTCATGATATGTAAAGGTCTAGAGTATAAGCTGGGAACTTGTTCACGAGAAAACGGTAGAGACTGCCAATTTCTTCCCACTAACCTAACAGGAGTGACAACTATTTTGTTGACTGTGATGAGCCAGCAGTTTTCTGGTTATCGGGATGATGATAAAGAGGATGATGGCTAAGAAAGTAGCACATGCCTTCTCACGATCGTTTGGTGTTACAGTAGAAGAAAATATAAAAACAGCCACAACTTGAAACAGAATTCTTTTGTTTGCTTTCTTGGGAAGTTGGTGGAAATATCGCTATACGTGGTAATTTATTGCTACAGGTATTTGCTGACGGGAGTGGTTTTGTCTGGTGCTATAAGTTCTTTATTTTTACCTTCCCTCAGTGGTTGGCTGTTCACAGTTTTGTGTCTCCCAGCCTACGCCGCTAAACTGTATTCTTCTTCGACTCCCAGGAAAGATTTTACAAACTCTCGTTCGAAGAGATATCAAGCTAGTCTCGTAGTCATGTGCATGAGAGAGACCTGAGACTTGAAAACAGATAGCAGTTAGAAGAATTTGGTTGTCCAAGCTGAACAATGGTCCATCTGGTTAAAACCCGGTCATCTACGGCATCGTATCACTCTTGTATATTACACGAGTAAATATTCACGCAAATGTTTATTAACAGGTTGATACACTCATGTTCATCTATTGCAAAAATTACTTCTCAATATTCAATTCACCACAAGTAAATTGTTTATACACTTGATATTAAAAAGATATATATATATATATATATATATATATATATATATATATATATATTGGTAAAGAGCGAAAAATATTGAAACTGATTACGTGAGACCAGAATAAAATTAGCGGTATAGAGTTTCCTCTCTGCCATCGGCTACAGAGCCAATTAATTTAACAGGATTTTCTTCCTAGTAAGAAAAATGGAATCGTTTAGATTCAGATATTTTCCCAGCGTTTTACTGATATACAAGTAAATCTAAACGGAAGATGATTTTCGAATTTTACATTTTTTTAACGTTAATAACAAGGACTAGCTGAAGTACCAGTCTACGTAGTCTAATAAAGCCTTGAACATAAACTAGTTTTGAATACAATAAAGCAACTCTTTAGAACCGAAAATGCGTTGGTAAGGGTTCTTTTTCTTCTCCTTTTTCCTTTTTTTTTTTTCGTCAGTCAGTTTATATGATTCTTTTTGGTCCCAAAATGTCTTAGAATTTGTGAAAAAAACATTGTTTACTTGTATGCACCATAATAGTTTCTTCACTTTTAATTTAGAAATTTTTTCAAGACCAAGTTTATTGTAGTAGCCGCCTTCCCCGATTAGTGAATCTGGAGATCGTCAGCAAAGGGTCAATCATGAGAACTCTCATGGTAAGTGCGAGTAATGATCACAAGAAATTTGGGGATTTTTAAAAGGATCTATCAGTCAGTCATTCCATTAGTGATCGACAAAGGACAAGAAACTAACTCAAATGCCCCTCACTGGTGGGGTGGACTATAATTTACCAAAGCACGAGGATATCCTTCATAGACTCAAAAGTACCGCTCAACGTCTTCCTAATTTAACAAAATTAGGTGAGTGGTATTTTTATTGGACCACGTATCTGACCTTTTCTT
This sequence comes from Sepioteuthis lessoniana, assembly GCA_963585895.1. Classification (NCBI taxonomy): domain Eukaryota; kingdom Metazoa; phylum Mollusca; class Cephalopoda; order Myopsida; family Loliginidae; genus Sepioteuthis; species Sepioteuthis lessoniana. The sequence continues at coordinate 76,028,635 of OY757911.1, read as the reverse complement.
TTTCTTTTTGAACTCTTTGTTATCTTGTCTCATATTTGTCTCCGGCAACTTCCCTCAAGTGTCAGTAATGCAACACAAAATGCATTTTGCAGAAAATGTCCTTGTTTTTTCAACATCGCTTCTGTGGGTGAGTACTTGAGTTAGTTTTTAATATTATCAGCTAAAAAAGTTTTGAGTTAAATTATGTTTTTATTTAATTATGCAATAATTAAGAAACTTATCGATTTATTTTTTTCCATATCTTTAATCTAAGCAAAGATTCAATGTAATTATTTTACTTTTGGACTTATGAAAACTCGTCAACTTAAAGTTTAATTAAATGTAAATAATTATTTTAGTAAATCAAAGAATTAGTTTTTTTTGGGGGGGGGTCTTGGTTTTTTTTTGGGGGGGGGTCATTTTTTTATTTTGCATAGTTTGGGAATCTAAAGTTTGTACTATTAATTTTACCTAACTGCAATATGGCTTCACGCAGATTATTGTTTTATTCTTAGAGACTAACTCTCGACTGAAGCCACTTTCTTGTGTGTTAAGTATTTTTTAAGATTAAAATCTTCTTTTGGATCCAATGAAATACAATACAAGTTTGGTAGTTACAGATAAAATCATCTGCCCGTTTGAAGAGAAATAGCAACAACAAAAAACTCTTCCCAATTACTGATAGAGATAGCTTGACGAGTAAACTGCACCGAGATACTAAAATAAAAGAAAATATGAATAAAAGAATGATAATAATAGTTGGAAAGCTAAAAGAAAGTTAATATTTCTGCTACTAATATTGCTAGTGTAAAAATAAATGCAAACTTGGCACTCAGATCGGAAATAAAGAATAAGTATAAAGATTCGACTAGATTCTTCTACGTCACCGGTGTGTCCTTACATCAACGTTAAAAAGTCTAGCTGGGAGTTCACGAGACTTCTCTGAGGTAAAAGAAACGCGATTTTGATGTTTACTCACAGTCAAAGACGCGACAAAAGTTACGATATAAAGCACACCAAAACTAACGATGAAATAAAATACTAGTCAGAAATAATTACAATTGGCAGGAAAATTTGGATAGAAATAGAGTCTGGATTTGGAATAATTTAAGTCTGCATGATTGTCTATACATTATTAAAATTATGAAATGGTTAGCAAAGTTAGAGAATTAACTCATTATTAATGGGTTTGATTCTCAAAGATTGCTTCATACTTCTGGTCTTGTGATGACTACATTTGAAGAGATCTTGACTTCAATGCCAAAAATTCATAATTTTCCAAACGAACCCTAACTGAAATAAAAATTGCTATACTAGGAACACAAGTTTCAATTTACCCGAAAAAAAAAAACACACAGGAAATATTGGTGGATTTTAATACATGATGGCATTTGCAGATCAATAAATCTAAATGTTCAAAAATAAGAAGTGAATCAACAGGACTCATAAACCATAATAATACTCCGAATATCTCCTTTGGGAGGTAATATTAACCATCAGTCTCACTCTAAATGTAACGTTTATCATCATAGGAAATGTAATCAGTGACCCGAGTTCAAGTCCTAGATGAAGCTTTTTCAATATCAGTTCACGCTAATGCCCTCAAGAAAAGTCATGAATCCATCTGTTCTCCCTCAAGTAGCGGGCGAATAGTAGGATAGACTGGATTCTTTAATCTTGGTATGGCAATCAGTCGAGGAAAAAGAAAACTTTGAATTCAAACCATCTTTACATCGCTTAGAAAGTAACATTTATCTCATCCTCCCCGTGGCGGAAGGGTTGGATAAATACGTAATTCTCGCATGTATACAATATGGTCTTCTGGTATGACTATTATTTTGTCAGAAGATTTCCGAAGACATTGAAATTTTTTTAAGAATATCCTAGAATATTTTACTCGAGTCAAAACCGGCATCGTCCTCCAAGATGTCGCAATTTTATTTTACATTAGTATATATATGTGTGTGTGTGTGTGTGTGTGTGTGTGTGTGCGCGCGCGCGTGATACTATATATATATATATCATACCATATCTATATGTGTGTGTGTATGTGTGATACTATATATATATCTCATACTATATATATATATGTGTGTGTGTGTGTGTGTGTGTGTGTGTGTGTGTGTGTGTGTGTGTGTATGTCTGTGTGGTATGTAATTATAACCTATCTCTTGCTTTTGTCTGCTTCCAAATACTTATCTTTTACCTACATTATTTTTAAATGTTCAGATTCTTTTTGAACACCCAACCTCTTTTTTCCCCGTTTTTCTTACCTCCTAATTCTTTTTTCTTTAACTTTTTTTTTCCTTAATCACCTCCCGACACGATTCGTTCATTCCGTCAGTTCAACGAAGAAACAGCTCATTCTACCGTCACACAACACTTACTTAATGTCATCAGAGAGACATTATCTACTCAGCTCGTCTGCAACCGACAAGATAAATGATTACTGTTTTTTGATAATTATAATCAAGTATTTATCCACAGAGTCTTTTGTTTTCCATTTATCTTTATTTGCTCCTTTTTCTTCTACACTGCTGCTTTTTTTTAATCTTGTCTCTGTTTCTTTGTCCCTCGTCGAGAGGACATCCTTAATCAGAGGAAATAATCAGCAAGAAGCTATGTTGCTGCAAGACCAAACTAATTGTACAGAATTTAAATTTTCAAACATAAAAAACAGATTATTTATCTTACTGAAATAAGTATTCACATTTAAGTAAAGATTACTAATTAAGTTTATGGTGTCAAGACCTATGATCTCTGACACAAATAGAATTCATATTTACCCAGAGATTGAGATTCTATTATTCCGAGATCTGACTCCTTAAGGTTCCTGTATGACGGATTTCTTACATGAGAACACAGTGAGAGAAATAGTTCGGAGAAGAAAGATGACAAACACAAGGCTATGATAACTAACAACTTAATAATAAAAAAAATGATAGGAGAGAACATGAAAGAAAAAGGAAGAAATGTTTTATCGAAGGTGCAGTGTATTTAACATTCAAGATAAATATAGCAATGGATATCAAAGTCCAATAGCGTTCTAGCTTCCACATATTCAGTGGCGCAATGCCTTCTTAATATCGAGTCTTTCATGCACGATAATCCATTGGATGGTTGGATTACCAATTCAGTCTTCTTGCATTTATTCGGGTAGCTATCCAGTTAGATGGTGGATATCTCTGGCTTACTTCACAGTTATCCGCTGTGTAATTCCTCTCTTGGCATTCCACAAGCTGTCATCTCCACGAGCTACCAGTCGATCGACCACGCTCCGTCGCTGCCTGTGTTCAACTCCCGATATTTTATTTTCGCGCTTTTTTTCTCTCCGGCACCACGTGATCTTCTTTAGGGTTTCTCCTTCTATATCACGGTTGACTATCTGCTCCTGGTTCTTTAAGTCGACTACTACAGCTGTAATCTGCCCCTATCTTAACCCGTATGTTGAGAAAAGAAAGGAAGAAAGAGAGGACAAAATGAATAGTGTGCCTAGTGTAGGGTCAAAATATCTTGTTTTTCCCTCTTCTCCACTTTATCATTATCTCGTCACAATGGGTAGTTCTTCAAACTAACGACGTAAAATGACGACATAGTATTGTTACTTTATTAAGAATAAGAATACGGACAACCAAAAGTTTTTGTCTTCTTCCAAATTGATCTCTTTTTCCAGACATACTCTAAGAGGTAGAATTCATCGAATTATAATTGAACAGATATTTATGGCCCAAAATAGATTACTCTCTATACATGATGAAAAAGAAAATGACTATACCCTGACCACAGACCCTGTTTTCAAAGTACATGTTTGCACTTGCAATAATCTTCTGGATATATATATATATATATATATATAGAGAGAGAGAGAGAGAAAGATTTAATTCTCAAGATATTTTATTTTCTTTTTACATATACATATGTTGTGTATATAAATAAATTTGATATTTAAACGACAGTCTTTCTCTCAACAATGAAATTTGAACACTGTTACTGCATATAATCATGTAATCGTCGATTTTTAAACACATATTTTCCTAAAAAACAAGGGTTCGTTCATTAAATAAGATATGCTTTTAAAATGTTGTTTCTCGGCCTAACCTTTCAGTATCTTTAATCCAAAGATACAGAAATCCCTATAGCCTATACCTAAAAAAGTGCTATTAGTTAAGATTATAAAGTTGTTACTCAACATTGTGAACTATTTGTGTCACTTGTGCATATATGCACGAATATTATAAATTTAAAAGGTTACGTAGAAACTATCTGTGGTGGGGTTTGAGTATGCTCTGAATATCCAAAAAACACAGTAAGCTACATCAAGGTCTAGACTACATTGTTTACTAATAGTGTGGCATTGATTTTGTGGGGGTGTCCTCGTTGTGTAATGGTTAAAGCACTGGACTGCGAAATCGTAGTAAGCGAGTTCCAACTCCAGTCGCACTATTAAGTTCACTTTCGGACAAATACGCGTGGGAAAGGTTATCCTCCCGGCTATGTGTTCAATAGTACCACTATCCTTCTTCTAAAAGAGTGGATTTGGCATTAAATAACCCAAGAAGTTTGATATGCCATTATACAAATATTGATATTGATTATCGAACGGCAGTTTTGAAAGTATAGTAATGTTTGATTAAATTCTCTTTATGCGTTTTGGTGTTGAAGAAATATTCTTGTGGGTTAGCGAAGCCAAATTTAAGAGTCGTTCTTTACACGTAAAATATATTTAAAAACCTTTTGCGGCAAAAAATCTAGAATTGTTCTTTTGACAAAGTCATTCATACTCGAGTTAATACGTTTTTTGTTTTTCGTTTTTTAAACGGGTTATTTAAAAATCCTTATCGTCATGTTATATTTAGGCGGCAATAGTTCTCTTAATTCAGAAATCAAATAAATTTATTTGTAACTTAGAATTTTTATGGCTTTCCGATCAACAGAAATTATCTACAAACATTTATCTCCATTATTTTTTAAAATTTCCCTCAATGTATCTTGGCATTTTCTTTTGTTTTTGTCTTCTTGAAAGATTTCTTAAATTTGAATCAATTTTATATAATGTTCATGCGGGTCACGGGCATGATATGGTTTCGCTACCCCTGGTCCAGAGAGTGAAAAGATTTAACTTCTTAAAGACACGCGGGAGTAAAGTATCCATTGAGGATCGAACCAACTAACAAACGTTTGCAATAAAAATCTGCAAATAATTGCCTTTCAGCAACTGCCCAAAGTACAGTTAGAAAGTAAATGAATATTCCGGACAGTATATTTTTCGTCTTAGCAAAACAAAATTACAGGTAAAATTAAAAAAACAAAAATAAAAAATGCTTAAAATCTTCTCACAGGTAAGATATATCTGAAATCATGTGTATGTTTATACAAATACGGACACAACATAACTCTGACAGCTGTCAATAATTTTAATGAAAATGTCTTGAGGCAGTCACATAGGTAATAAAAAATACTTCAGAATTACCGAGATAGCAGTTAGTGTATACAGATTGTCGTAAAAATTTCGTTACTCACGCACACATACACACCCACACACACCCACCCACCCACACACACACACCCACACACACACACACATATATATATATATATATATATATATATATATATATATGCTAGTAATTTTGTCATTATGAATGTCAACCGGCGCTGTATTGAAACTGTAGAATGTTTTTAGATAAACAGTTTTGGCGAGTCAATATTTTCACAATTATCAAAATACCAATAGATTTCTTAGCTAATGTAAACAATATATGCAACGACAGGTAGTTACCAGTCCATGTCAAAAATAAATAAATGAACAAAAGTTGTATAAAGGATATTTAACCATAACTAAACAATATATATATATATATATATATATATATATATATATATATATATATACTGCGTTTTCTTATCGTAACAGTATCCACAGCGATTGATCGATATATGGAATAAAGCATATATACGAAATATAACGGACATTAAAATAATATTTTGCAACTTATAGTTTCATGTTTCCCCAATCATCAGATAATACTACATTCTGAAGAATTATGAGTATTTCAAGTAAGTGCTAAGTGGATATATATATATATATATATATATATGTGTGTGTGTGTGTGTGTGTGTGTGTGTGTGTGTGTGTGTGTGTGTGTGTGTGAGGATTTAATATCATATTAGAAGCAGGAGTTTACTACATACTTTGTAAACAGTGCATAAATATATTATTGAAACTTCCAAAAATGTTAAAGAAGCTCTCAGAGAGCAAGGAAAAACTTAATAGAATGATACATAACAGTAACATTTAAATCTAAATTTTTATTTAAAAACGCTGTTGTGAAAAGAAAAGGATAATGACATCCATGACAACAAAGTTACATTCCATAATATCTGAATTTACGAACCTTATTCAATCATTATAGATCCGAGTAATTAAAAACTATCCCTATTCCTCACCAAATTAATACATATACAATGTGAAATATTGATACAGGTAAAGAGGAAAAATGAGTGCATTTGACTGATGCAATTAAAATTAGAAATTAAGCATTTAAACACTTTAGATAAGTAACATTTCTCTTTTTTTATTTATTGTAAATTTTATTTAATGTAGATTTATTCATGGCTGTTTTAATTTTACATTGCGTTAATTGGAAAAAGTGTGCATTCAACAATTCTCTCTCCAGCTATGGGTTATTTAACTTTGCTATGACAACCGGTCCTGAAGAAAAATTCTGATTTCAAACGAGCAGTTGACCTGGCGAGGGACGGACCCCACCAGGCTATTTCTGCAACAAGATTGGTGCTCCAACGACCGAACTAGTTTACGGGACTAATGAAAGGAAGAAAATTTCTTTTTAAAAACCGAAATCCTCATCAACATCATGACGTAACACTAACACGGATTTCCCAGACCCTCTGTCGCCACTCGTCTCTATCTTCCATCGCTCCCGGCAGATCTTCCAGGTTACATCCCGTATCAGTAGTGAGTTATTGTTGGTAGGTTCAAGCTGGTCATCCAACCCTAGCACGTCTATGTGAAGGGTTCCATGGGGTTCGTCCATACTTCTCCATTAGAGTCCCACGTGTTTTATTCGTCTAATTTAGATGGTTTTCGGAATGGGTGGTTAGTGACAGTATAGCTGATGTTTTGTGGGATATTGCCTCCGTATTTGTTCAACACAGCTCCTATTATTCTTGTACAATTGCCGTCAAGCTTTTTCTCCATACATTTAGTCAACGTCCATGGAGTGCATTCATATAGTAGTATTGACATGACCACTGCTTGGAAAAACTGCGTTTTTTATTTTATCGTATAGGTCTGATAGTCTATCGTTAGCTGTTCATGCCTTCACTAGTCGCGTGTTGATGTCATTTTCGGTAGATGCGACGCTGCTTCCTAGGCAGGCGAATTTGTCCACTAGTTTTTCGGTAAAAGCAAATGAACTCTGTTTTGTCTGCATTCAAGTGGAGACCTATGCCTCCTGCTGCCGGTTCCAGACTATGTAGCAGGGATTCGACCTGGGTGGGTGTATTTGCCAGAAGCGCAATGTCATCAGCGTAGTCCTTGTCCGTAATAGGTGTGCAGGGGAACAGATGAAAACAGAAATAAAATATACTATTTTTCGAAAGACAACTGATCTCTGGCGAAACATGAGAATTCAAATTTATAATTTTGATTTTTTTCAGCATATGGTTTTAAAAAAATATTGTAGTTTAGTAATGTTTTTATGCTCAAATACTCTACTCCCGGTATGATGCGACACCAGGTCCATTTTTAAAGCAATAAGAGATAGTTTAAATTCGTTTTTATTTCTCCTTAAATAATGGCATTCAAAGGCCAAAAAAAAAAACTCTGTATGCCCAACTATTTACATCTAGCTTGTGGTATGAAGAAATAGAAAGATTATAGCTAGGATTGTTATTATTATTTAGTTGCTTGTCTAAATTTCTGAGATGAAGCTTGATAATTGTTATTACTTGGAATATTCTAACTATTGATTTCATCTTTATTGTTAGACTCATGACGTTTCGACCGATATGTCCGGCCTTTTTCAGGTGTTAAATGTCGAACTCGGAATGGTCGCATGGAGCAGTGAATAAGACGTTTAGTTGGAAAGTACTTCAGGGTGAAATCATCAAGAGTTTTCAGGTTCAATTCCGACAACGGGTAGAAATAACAAAAGAATACTTACTATGACTAAACACTTGTGCTCGGTCATGGTTAACAGAATTGGAACAGTCTTCGCCTGAGGGTCAAATAAAAGGTTCAGTTCGAGATTCTGTGTGGACTTCCAAGTTCGACATGAAATACCAGAAGAAGGAGAAGACCATATCGGCTGAAACGTTGTAAGTATAACAATAAAGATAGTCAGAATATACGAAGTAAAAACTATTATTTAATCATATTCAAATAATTTATCATTTGATATGCGAATTTTACTTTCCTGATTTCAACTTTTATTTTTGTTTTCACTGTTTATTCTTGTCTATTTTATGCTGTCATATTAAAGATGAAAAAATTGCATTCGAACGTTTTCATTTTATGAATTCTAAATTGGACCTGAAGTAGCTGAAACTACTTGCAATGTCATCGAAGCATTTGGACAACGGGTTGATATTTGTTAAGAATATTTTGAAACGGTTATGAAAAAGATGTCTTTCTGCAATTAACATCAACTACTTAAATTCTATTATTGAAGCGGAGATGCACAAAACAAACCATGCGTTAACAGAAGAACTAAACATTAAAGATTCAATAGTTATTCAGCATTTGTGTGTTTAGCATAAAGGTTGCAGTCGAAGGAAAATCCTGCACGATGATGTCAACATTTTATTTCGTGGTAATACGAATGGAAAGCCATCAACTCTTCCCACCCCTCTTCTGCTATGGGTAAATATTAAGGCAGATCGGATTCTTTAGCCAACCAGTCTAGGTGAAGGTAAACTCTGAATTCCAATCAGCTGAACCCTGCGACGCATCCTGCCCGAGGCGTAAGGATTGGGTAAATACAAACATTAGCACCAATCAAAAAAAAAAAAAAATGCCACAAATGGATGCTGCTTGAGGGAAATCGAAATATTCTTAACACCGTCCTTTCAAAAGTTGCTTCTTTTGCTCTAGAAAAACTAATCATTTATTGGTCGAATTCTGAAATGGTACAAAAAATGGACTGCATACGACAACTGTTTGAGTTCTTCGCAACGGCTAATCGTAAATTAAGTACCAAAAGAGAAGTATTGTCATAAAATCAAGAAAATGCCCCAAGTATAGTGACGCTTACTCAAATAAAAAAGAACCACCATTTTCCCAAGATTTTACTCTATTTTATTTATCGTATATAACTCAGTTTAAAGGGAATTAACTAGGCTATGAAACTCTACCTCACAATTTACTCCTTAATTCTCTATCCGACTGACTATCCCTTTTTCAAATACTTCGACAATTTTCTTCAAGAAACAAGCTAAAATGACTCCATAGGATATATTTATTCTTAAACTCTTGATTTCCATGCCACTATAAAAAAAAAAAGGAAACATTATAATTATTGCGACATGATTCTTTTTTTTTTCTTTCGCTTGATGAATTTTATTGTCAGCTGAGACATACTGTTTGAACGTTGATAGTTACAAAAAGCAATTATTTTACTCCATATTCTAATAATGCTTAGCATAGAGTTCGACCTGTAAGACGAAGGGAAGAATTTCCAGATATTCAAAGTTATAACTGGCGTCTTCGACACCAGGAGAATTATATATATATATATATATATATATATATATATATATATTGGTTATTTGAACCGACCAATTTACGATTAAATTTTTGCTACCAAGGTTTTACCGAGTCCACTTGGTGAAACCTTAGGAGCAAATCACACCTGTAATTATTTGGTTCTTAAAGCCTGCTTTCTGCAAATATTGAGCGGTTTTTGATGCATTTGATTGTTTTGTGACTGTTTCGGCTTTCTTGTGATTTTGTTTTTCTCCGAATAATCACTTTCTTTTTACAATATATATATATATATATATATATATATATATATATATATATATATATATATATATATATATATATATATAAAATTTTCTTTAGCTTGTTCCTCATTACCTATAACATGTTATTAAAAGGTTTAGCTATATCCCTATTTGATTCAAAATATAATTTATCCTTCTCAAGATCTGCCTGCAGAATAATGTTTTTACCATGTTTTTATCTTATTCGTAGGAAGTGGGTGCATGAAAGAGAAATCTCCGATGTCGAAGAGAAATGCATTACACTCCGATTCTCAAATAGAAGGAAACACATCGTGCAAATTAGTTTATCTTTCGTTTTATTCAGAATGATTAGGTTCAGAGATTGCAAGAAAATGAGACGAGTGTCTGGAAAGAAATACTCGAATGAATACTTTAAATCTTAAGTGCAAAAAATATTCATCGATATCCACAAGAAATACTGTACATGAAGCTAGTTAGCTTATTTAATTTTACTGATTTTGTGTTTGTGTGTGTATAAGAGAGACACACAGAGAAGGTATAAACTGTCTAAAATAAGCCGAGAGACCAATAATCCTCTGTCGATGAAGAAATATTCTGATCAAATTCTTTGAATCTAAAAGGAGATGGAATCCAAATTAAAAACGCTAAGTGAAGTCGTTTTCAACAAAGTCCATAAGAATGTCATTATCAGGATTTCTGATTATAGGAAACATCCAATATAACGTCTGATAAAGATGAGGTTCAGCTCTTCCAAAACTCCGAAATGTCTTCTGATCTTTCTTTCTGAAAAGTTTTTTCTCGTCACCCTTCCCTCCCCTTGTCTGGTTTAACACTCATAAAATAGATTTTGCAATATAATCTTTCGTTCAACATCAGCACAGACAGTGAGTTAACATTTTTTCCAATCATAAAATTGAGATTAATAACATATTTAAAGCTACCTCGACATGAACGTATGAGGATTATTTAAAAGCAATCAAGAAATAGAAAGAAATAAGTGAATTACATAAGAAGAAAGGAGACGAAAAGAGTTTTCAAATAAATAATGAGCTGTTAAGGTTCGTGAAAGAAGGAAGCAAGATAGAAAAGAAAATATTAACAACGCAGAAAAACGGGGGAAACGAAGAAAAAAAGAAGAGAATATGAAAAAAGTTATGAGATAAATGTTTCTGTGCAGATTATATTGGCATGGATAAACGAGGATTATGTAACTGCAATGAAATAAAAAGGATGAAAAATGAGAATAGCAAAAGTAAAATGAAACAGTGGGAAGTTTCAAACTTAGTAAAAAAAACAGATGGTGAATCGCAAGAGAATCCGAAAATAGTCGCAAGGTGTAATTAAAGGAAGAAACTGTGGGGAGTTGTAAAAGAATATAGTTTTTTAAAAAAAGGGATTGAAAAAAGAATGAAGAAATTATGGGAAATCACATGTAATGAAACTGCTGGGAGTTGACAAAGAAAGAATAAACTGCCGGGAAGCATAGAAGAGTAAAGACTGAATTTTAAGTAGAGTAAGAAGAAATAAACTGGGAAGATATAAGAAAGAATGAAAAAAAAAGGGGAAGAAACAGTAGGGAGCCGAGGGAGAACGAAGAAAAAATGTTAAATCGCGAAATGTGGAAGGAGCAGAGGAAGTTGAGAGAAAAGTAAGAAATTGTATGGAGTGGAGAAATAAGTTTGAAACAGGGAAGAGTTGGGGAGAAAACTAAGAAACCATCGGGAGATGAGGAAGAATGAAGAAAGAGTAAAGAGTTGAGAAATAAGGAAGAAAGAGTTGGGAATTTGGAGAAAAGTAAGAAATTGGGAGGAATTTAGAAATAAAAAAGAAACCGTGGGAGTTTGGAGATAAGTAAGAGACCGTCGGGAATTGAAAAAGAATGAAGAAAGAGCAGGGAGTTAAGAAATAAGGAAAAAAAAGTAAGGAGTTGAGAAAGAAAAGAAAGAGTGAGGACTTGAGAAATAAAAAAGTGTGGAGTTTGGACAAAAAGTAAGAAAGAGAGTTGAGAAAGAGTGATAAAACGGTAGGAAGGTGAGTAAGAATAAGGAAAAAATGGAAAGTTGAGTAAGACTGAAAAAGAGGAGAGTTAAGAAAGAGTGATAAAATGTTGGGGAGGTGAGTAAGAATGAAAAGTGAGGAGTTAATAATGAATGAAGAAAAAGAGGTGAGTTGAGAAAGTGTGATGAAATGGTCGGGGGTGAGTAAGAATGAACAAAAACTGCAGAGTTTAAAAAGATGATGAAACAGTAGGGAATCATCAAAGAGAATTTTAAAAGTCTGGAATGGCTAAAGAAAGAAGAGAGTGTTGCGAAAGGAGTAATAAAGAAAGGAGAAAAAATAGGAATTAAAGAAATAGAGGAAGAGAAGGGGAATAAACTTAGAAAAGAAAAGAAGAAAGACATGATATTGAAACCAAAATTGTAAAGTTAGATGGAGAGAAGAATATGAAGGAAAAGAAAAAAAATAAAGGAATTCTAGCAATGAGACTAATATGACTTAATAATTTTAATTGTCTTTTCGGTGTTAATTTAGTAATGGGATTTCCTCGTGTGAATAATGATAACGAAAATTCACAATCTGCTTCAATGTGACAATTTTTCAAAACATATTCCAAACCAATAAACCATTCATATCTGTTTCCACTTCTTTGAGTCTCTTTACGCTCATATTATTCTGTAACAAAACGAAACTAATATTCTGTAAAAGAATCAGCAAGATATTTCAATACAGACTGATCATTTACGAGAAGCAAGCTGTTATCATTATTTTCACACCACCAGTAACTGGTTGCCTTCACAGAAGTCAGAGTGAAAGCAAGTCTTCTCAGCTTTCCAGGACTCTACTAAGTATTCTATCCTACCTCTTCGAGACTAGGGGGACTGTTATTTTTTTTTTTTTTAGTTCTCAGGCAAGGTGTTATTTATTTATTTATTTATTTATTCATTGCTTTTGCTTCTATTTAATTTCAATCAGTAATCTACTAGAATGGTGAATTTCACCTGCTGATAAGTTTTTTTTTCCATAACAAGATGTGCTCTTCTGGCCGGAACTAAATGATCCGTTTTATCTTAAAATCCTAAGAAGTTTTATGCCTAAATTTTCTTGGACAAATTCTATTCAATTGTTTGCATCCGGACAACATGATTTCCAGTCAGGTTATCTCTATTTCTCTATCGCTGTTGCGTAATAACAAAATAGCCAATTGGCTTGTTAAATAGGATTACAGAATTTTACATTTTCATCTATTTTTCATCCAGGAACTCAGAGAGGAACCTATGAACTGGTGTTCTCAAGGTTCTCAAGGCTTAAAAAATATTGACAAAAATATCAGTGATCAGCTGAGTTCTTATTAACTAAACTTGGAAATAAAATCAAATTATTGGGTCGTCCAGTGAGACTCAAACTGAATACACCAGTGATATAGTTGGCTCTAACTTGTGGTTAATATCCTTATTACATTTCGCAAACGTAGAAAGTATTTCGTAAATTCCAAATCGAATTACTGTATTGAATCTATATAGATAGGAAAGAGAGACACAAAAATGTATTTTCTGTAAGGTTGATGTTTCGGATTCACTGCTATTTTATCAAACACTGTAAGCCCGATGTCTCAGGATCTGGGGAAACGCGTCTGATACTATTTATGAGATGATGGGATATCGTTACACAAAGACGTCTGCGCTTTAGGAGAAAATTTGAATGTTTTGTGAGCTCAAATACGTTTTGCATTGTCGTGTGCATGATTTGATACGATACCTTGTCACTTGATACCGAAAACTGACCATATCATATTTTAACCTTATTTACATTAATACATATCATCCATTTGATTCAGGTGTTAATCAATTAAGCTGACACCGTTATTAGAAAAGGGAAAAATAACTTGACATCCTCGGCCAATTAGCGAGGGTTAGAGTACGCCAGCTGTATCCCCTGCAGAGGATTAAGACCCACATACGCACATTAAAAGATATCTTGGGTCTGACACTTAACTTCAGTTGGGAGCGAGGCTGTAGATCAAGAGTTTTGTGGAATATGAAGTACTTCCTTGTTGTCATTACTCCCAGGTTCACTCTAACTCGTAGAGGTGGCACCTGTAGGAGTCCCATCATTGGACAAATAAATTCGTAAGAAAATTATTATTATTATTATTATTAATATTAATATTATTATTATTATTATGGATAGGAAAACTTGAAACGTTATGAATGTGGACAAACAAATAATTATTATCAAATGAGAATATCTACTTGAAACCATAAAGTTGAGTATAGATTATTAGTATGAGACAGAAATCATATAACTGCGTTAAAAATGACTATAACAAATAAAAAATGACGGGTAAAAATTATTACTATGGGACGATGACAGTTTTAATTATCATCAAACATTTACAAAGGATCAGATTTTGGCGTTAAATAACGTGTGGTTTACAAGCCATTCAATAAATCAAACCAAACAAAACTTAGCTATTTATTGCTACGGTGGCTCAGAAGGGTGCAAAGCCTTTGATGGACAGGCTATATCTGACTCTCCCAAAATATGTGTTCTCTTCGGTGTCTCGATTTCAACTCCGAAATCAACCTGAAACTGCCAGTTTTCAGCTGCATACATTTTCGTATTAACCAGTCAAATGAACATTTTTTCTGGTTACGGTAATTCAATTCACATTACAATTCCTCTACTTAAAAAAATGAAAAATGTACATCTATATCCTTGCCTTTGAGGTCATAATAATTACGCGGATGCGTATTTCTAATCCTCCTGAGAAGACGAAGCCCTGGAGGTGACCGTGTCCTCTGTAAAAGAGTACGGATGTAACTTGCAAGACACATCCACGTTAATTGGCTGCACAATTACCATGACCAGTTAGTTTGCCGTCACTTGTGTGTGATGTGGATTAATGGCTCAGTGTTAGAGTTTCGGCAGTGCATTCTGTGGTCACTGGTTCGATCTCCAGTGGAGGAGATCTCGCTATACACTGCTGATGAAACCTCATAAGCTCGAAACAGCTGTCCAGTGTTTCCGTATGTCGCACGCAAGTGTTCACCAGTTTTTCTGGTCGTGGTATGTCAATTCATAACCAATCAAAATCTTCGTTTCATTCTGTGATTCCCAAAGCTTTGCGAGAGATTACACCTGGCAAAATAACCAAGACAAATCAATCATCAAGCTAGTGTCAAAATGGGGCAACTGTAAGCAAATCTACTAAAAACAGTACTCCTAAAATCTACGATAACCTATTGCGTAACACCATGAATAAAACATGAACACGTGTTTGAATGTTAGGCCCTGTCATCACCACAGATAAATAATGGGCGTTTCCATTTTGAGAAAAGAGAGGAATTAAAAAACACGCTCTTTTCAGAAAGTGAATGAGAACCAACATAGGAAAGAAAGAAAGAGAGGAAGCACTAATGCTATACAAGAGACGATTAACAGTTGCTTTGAAGGAAGGAAAAAAGCAAAAAAGGAAGAGAGAAAGGTTTAATGAACACTTGAAAATGTATCAACTTTTTTTTAGTATAAAAATATTGTGAATTTCCTTTCGTTCTTTTTCACTATGGACTCGAATTGCAGGGAAAAGTCTGATGAAAACCATTCTTAATCTAAACCGCAGGTGTTTCCAAGGAAAATCTAACACATTACGAACAAAGAGAAAACTAAAAGACGTTGAGACAGATGCATGTCTATTGAAATCAAACTCAGATGAGGGTGAAACTGTTTAAATTTATGATCATGAATTTTGATATTTACTAACTTTAGTTTTAACTTTCTCGTGGTCTTAACGATAAAGTGCTCTAATAAATTGGAATTCAACAACCACGGTTGCGATATATTTTTGTTAGTAATGACTCTGCAACAGTCGCCCGTTGATACTACCTATTCTTATACATCCACATACATACATACATACATACAAACTCTCTTTATGCCCACAAACATATATGCAGATATACACACATGCTCTTACCCATACATACTCATAAATGCACTTACACCAACGCGCATTATTGCACTTAAACACGGGCTCATAGGAAGAGAAGAACTAGAGTCATATACATTCATATATATGTGTGTGTGAGAGAGAGGGGGAAGGAGAGAGAGAGAAAGAACATACGGAGGGTCAAATTGGTTTGGTTTGGTTTCTTATTTTTAAGGGCATATCAACCTTTGTAGGTTATTTAATGGCAAAGCCATTCTCCTAGGAGAACAGTAGTGGTACTATTTAACCCATAGCTGGGAGGATAAGGGGGTTCTTACCTTTCCCAAGAGTATTTACCCGAAAGTGAACGTAATAGCGCGACTGGAGTATGAACTTGCTTATTACGATTCCGCAGTCCATCACTTTAGCCATTACACCACGAGGACACCCCCCGGGTCAAATTGACATCTTTCTTTGTAAACATATCTTCATCAGAAATGAAATGCTATTTTGCAACAACGAAGTGAACTTGTGAGAAGCACGAGAGAAACGACCCGTTCAACACACACACACATACACACACAAACACACAGATATATATATATATATATATATATATATATATATATATATATATATATATATATATATATATATATATATAAATGGCCAGAAGATCACATTGGCGAAAAGTTGACTGTCACCAAAATCCGTTAATTCTGAATGAAATATAAAATATGCACAGAGAAACAGGGTGCCTCGGATAGTGTAATGGTTAGCAAGCTTGATTAGTAAATTATAAGAATGAGTTCGATTCTCATTAGGTGCCCCATTCATATGGCCTTGTACCACATCTAAGCAAAAAGCTTAGTAAATTACAACTGAGAAAGAAACAAATGCACAAAGAGAGGAAAAAGTAAAAAAGCAGCAAGTAGTTGAATTCTAAACCACTTTAAAAAAGAAAAAATCGACCAATAAACTCAAAAGTAAATGAACTACACACACACACACACATTCAATGACTTTGAGTAAAACAACAAAAAGGCTTAATAGCATATTAAATGTCAAAGACGAACTGAGGAAAAATTTACCCACGAGGGAAACTAGGAGACACACTCAGAGAAATAGTAGAAAAAGAGAAAAGAAAAACCTATCCCTACAAGGAATCTAACACGAAACAGTGACATCTATATAAACCGATACCAAACCAGAAAAAGCATAAAATGTTCTCTGATGAAAGCAACAAGCTAGAAACTTACCGTATGTAAGAACGAAATAATCAATTCTTAAAAAGATATAAATCTCTTACTGGATGTATCTATTTTGATATATATATATATATATATATATATATATATATATATATATATATATATATATATATGTGTGTGTGTGTGTGTGTGTGTGTGTGTGTGTGTGATGGAATCATTTAGTAAAAACCAACTGAAGGTTAAACTCTTAGATTTTTATTCCTGGTGAACATTATAATTATTGCACTTCAACATGACCATTATCTTTACTGAGACATTTGAAATCTGCTGCAAGATTTTATGAGTTCTCTGGGAGAGTAGTGGTGGGAATGGGGCTTCTAAGTTCTCTCCTTACAACCAGTGTCAACTTCCTGACAAGCAGAATATTCTATAAACCGGCTGTGATATCAAGCTTTAAGTGTTTTAAGCGAAAATATATTAAAAAGTAATATTCGACACATTGCTGAAGTAGATACATTTATCACACAAGCCTCAAGAAAGGAGATAGGTCTTCAAACGAAATTACTTTTCATTCCTATTGTTTATCAGTAACGAAGTATTTCCCAAGATAGGGAGAGCAAAGCATCGATTTCTGCTGAGGTATCTGTAACGAGCAAGGACAGGGGCGTAGAATCGTGAAGGAATTTATCTGATACCTCACCACATTATATTCAAAGAAAATGACACTAACAGACGCATCGTAATTGCTGCATACAACTTCGTTAATAACGTCTGCGACATAATCATCTCACAAAGCAAAAGCTATTTGCATGCATGATCTCTCTTTTGAATAAATTATCGCAAACTTTGAACTGGTTGCCAGCAATAAAGAAACACTACAGAAGATATCTGAACTTCGTCCAACACAGAACCCTATCAGTGGGGGCCAGTCAGTGAAGGCTGAACCTTCTAGTTTATGAGATTAACTTGCAAACCGTTATTCAAAAGCAGACGCTCTGAGTAGAAACGCCAATCT
Organism: Sepioteuthis lessoniana; assembly: GCA_963585895.1. Lineage (NCBI taxonomy): Eukaryota > Metazoa > Mollusca > Cephalopoda > Myopsida > Loliginidae > Sepioteuthis > Sepioteuthis lessoniana. Next base: position 76,010,514 of record OY757911.1, on the reverse strand, counting down.
TTATAACCCTGTCAGCAATACAAAATGTGAATATCAGTGTGCTGTGACGATTATCGGCGTGGAAAAAGGAATCGGAAAGCCGTATTCAAATGGCCACTGAGTCAGTTTAGCAACTCTGTCTAACAACTCTATTCCTACCTTCTTTGCCGTCTTTGTGCTGCAATTCAACCGCTTCTCCTCTCGTCGAGTTGTAGCTGCCAACGTTTCAACAATCCTCACGACTAGGAATTTTCAAATTTGACTGCGTACGCGAAATAATCTGCTAGAATATAATTACACTAGAGTTTTCTTATAAGTGATTATGATAATTATTATCATTAGTGATCTTATATATTGATAGATACTTGCAGTGGTTCCAAAACAAGAGGGCGTTTGTTCTTCATTGTTTAGTGGCTATCGTGCTGGACTGCGACATCGTCGTAAGTGAGTTCGAACTCCAACTGCACTATTACGTTCACTTTCGGACTAATACCGTTGGGAAAGGTATAAACCTTCTTATCACCCTTGTTATGGGTTAAATAGAAGGATATCTTTGGAATTAAATAACCCACGAAGGTTGATATGATTAAACAAAGAAACCAAACCAAACCAAAATAAGTTTTGTAGCAACAGTAGCCAGATCCCATACATATATCAGGTCGATATACACATTTGTATGTGTGTGTGTGTGTGTGTGTGTGAGAGAGAGAGAGAGAGAGAGAGAAAGTCAGATTGTCGTGTTTATCTATTAGCATAGAGTCATGAAAATGCAAAAATTTTGCATTCTGATAACGCTAGACTTCTGGTGCATCATGCTATTCTGATTTTCTAAACAACCTTTTTGTCATTTCAAAAATTTACTCTCCCCCACAGACACACACATACACACACATACACATTTTTTTCATCATACAACGTGTGAAAGCACGTGCGATACCCTAGCCTCATCAGCCGCCAACCAGGGTGATAACACAGTTTCGGTAGCTCAAGGCGATACTGACACTCCTGGCGCTACCGAGCAGCTTTTGCCACCGGATAGGGTATTTAAAAGTAATATATATCTATGTATAAACAAGATCAACTAAAAGCGGACATTACATTGGACGTTCGTTCATCTTCATTTTGGTGCAGTTTGTGATTTAAAAAAGCGTTTACTTATGGCCGTTAGATGTCATAGCAACCGTTTCTTGATTTTGCGTAATTACACGAGAAAGGTGGCTCACACATACACACATATATATACATATATATATATATTGGCACATTCGGCTGGAGCTGCAGAATACACCGGCTGCATCTATGCAAAAGTGTAAGACACCCCAACGAGTGTCCTGCTTATGACACTAAACGATCTGATGGTAAGGCTCCAGAAATGCTGGAGCTTTGAGGAATCCGCAGTACTCCTTTATTGCCATCACTCCCAGGTTCACTCTGGCCCGGACTGGTAGTACCTAATTGGGTACTATGAGTCAAATAGGACTAAACAGTGTACTTATGTTCAACTGAATTGTTTGAAGTAGAACTGTTTGAAATTTAACTGTATGCAAGCAAAAACTATACTTATGCTGGGTTAATTTGTTCGAAATGGAACTGTTTATATAAATAAAAATGGATTTGGCATTAAATAACCTACAATGGTTGATGTACCATAAAACCAAACCAAATATACAAACTTTAATCAAAATGACTTAATTCAGCGTCAAATAACCCGAAAAGGGTTGATACGCCTACGCCATAAAACAAAACCAACAACCAACCAGCATATATATATATATATATAACTGTACCATTATATGACAATGGTGGCATCACAGGGCGATGCATCCTTTGTCGTTTACAGTTCTAATGTTCTCACTTTTTGAAAATATGTGAAAATAAATTTGAACATTTTCCAAAATCATTGTGATGAAGTTTTTATAAAGCAAAATTAATAACCAAGGTATAAACACTCCCCCAACCCGATTTTCATGTCATATTTTCTTCCATATCAAAATCTACAAAATATTTCAATAAATGACCACTCTCGAAAATAATTTCTTTTGACGCTATCTACCCAGCGTCCTAACTCGAACTGTTAAGTAAGAATAAATGAAAATCGTTCAAAAAATTAACAGTTAAAAATTTAACTATACAAACTTGATAATTTCGTTTTAGGGCTATTCGAACCCCAGCAACCATAAACATAATGAAATGATAAATAAAAAGTATAAAAAAAATTGAACGTCAACATATGAAAATATGTTTATATGATATACAAAACTTAAGAAATCATTATCACCATATTCACCATCATCAAGTCATGCTACTAGCACGGATTTCCCTGACTCTCTCTCGCATTTCGCCCATCACTCCCGGCAGATCTTCCAGATTACATCCTGTATTCGAACGGAGCCGCTATTGGTAAGTTCTTCTTGGTCGGTCAACACTAGCAGGTCCATGTGAAGTTGTCCATTGGATGATATAATTATGAGTTCATCCTTGCTTCTCCAGCAGTGCCCTGCATGTCTTGTTCGTTTTATTTGAATGGTTTTAGAAATAAGAAGTCGGTGGCCGTTATAAAATTTTGAATTTTCAAGAAATAAAAAATTTTTCAGTAAATTACAAGTAAAACTAATTTTTTCTACGTTATATGTATATATATATGTATGTGTGTGTGTGTGTGTGTGTGTGTGTGTGTGTGTGTGTCAGTGTTCAGAAATAAACGCTGTGCAAAAAATACTAGGTTGTCTAAATATATTTAGGAGTATGAAGAAAAATATTAAGAAAAACCAGAAGTTAAATAGTCTAAATAACAGAGAGGGTATGGTTACAATTATAAATCCAAATAATGAATATTTTCCTTAGAAGAACAATTTTATGTTTGAAGTTTTCCTAACGCTAGGAATCTTTTAATTTAGAAATCAGAATCGGTATCAAAATGCCGGCATGAGTAAAACTTTTTTTTTCTAATTTGCCGCCAGATTTAAACGCGTGACAGAAATAGTTAGATGGCTTAAAATTGAGATTGAGAACTGTGTTTGCTATGTGGTTCCTTCAATAAGTTTCCAGACTTTTTTGTATAGGCATTTAAGACTGTCGTAGAGTCTTGTGAAGTCAGTATCTTATTGCTATACATCTTATGAGATGACTGACCAATTTTTAGGATTTCGTGTTCAAATTAACAGCTACAGCAGCAATTGGAATACACCCCACTAAAGCTTGATTGTCACAGCTGGTGAATTTCAAAAATCCTATCTGGACGTGAGGACATTTTAGAAGAACGATATGCAATAAAATTTTGTTTTAAACTTGGAAAATATGCCACAGAAACGTATGGAATGCTTCAGACTGTTTTTCGACCATCTTGCATGAATCGCGTATCAGTTTTTGAGAGGCATAAGAGATTCAAGGAAGGCAGGGAGTCTGTGAGGGATGATGAGAGGTGTGGAAGAAGTTAGGAAGTCAATACATCAGAGTTGATTGGCCAAAGGGTTAGGGTTAGGGTTACTATGTTGAGGTTTTAAGGGAGTTCAGGAAGAGATTCCTTGGGTTGAGGCCAGCACTCTTCAAATCGGGTCAGTGGCATTTCCACCAGGACAATGCACCAGTCCAGAACTCCATCCAAGATTGGCATCAAGATAGTTCCTCATCGTCCTTGCTCCCAGTGACTTTTGGTTATTCCCTAAGCTCAGAGGCTGTCGTTATGAGACAATTGAGGATATGAAAGAGGCTGCGACGAAGGTCATTGACACGCTCACATATGAGGACTTCCATGGGGCCTTCCAGAATTTGTTGGAACGGTACAACAAGTGCATTGCAGCCGGAGGAGATAACTTCGAAGGGGATTAGAGTTTCATGTGTGTACTATCAATAAAAGAGCCTATACGAAAAAGTTTGAAAATTTATTTAATGATCCTCGTAAATAAAATTCTAAAGAATTCATGACTTCAAACGTGGTAGCGTAAAAATCCCTGAAAAAATTTTTCGTAATACTCTAAGTTGTATAAATTTATCTCTTTGAAAAATTATTTCATTGAAATATTGTGATATTTTACCAGGCGATGAGTTTACAAATTATATATATATGTATATATATGTGTGTGTGTGTGTGTGTGTGGAGTTTCTCAGAAATTAGTGGACAAGTTCGGTTGCAGAAAGTGATGTCAATTTTCGCCTTGCGAAGGCGTGGACTGCTATAGACAGGCTATCGATCATATGGAAGTCTAATCTATCCGATAAATGAAAACAGAATTACTTCCAAGCAGCAGTTGTGTCAGTACTATTGTACGGATGAACCACATGTACGCTAACAAAACGTATAGAGAAAAAGCTGGGTGGAATCGCACAAGAATGCTATGAGCTATATTGAGCAAATCCTGGGAGCACCTCTTCACGAAACAACAGCTGTATGACCACTTGCCTCTCATCTCTAAAACATCCAAATGAGACGAAAAGGATATGCTTTAGAAGCAAAGACGAACTCATAAGTTTCGCTCTCCAATGGAACCCTTCAGATGGTCGTGCCAGTGTTGGCTGACCAGCAAGAACTTACCGACCACAGCTCAGTATGGACACGGAATTTAGTCAAGAAAACCTGCCGGGAACGATGAGTGATAGGAATGAATGGAAAGGGAGAATCAGGGAAATCCTAGCTAGCAGTGTGATTTGATGATGATGATGATGATGATGATGATCTGTATTTTTCAATAGATATCTTTTTGGGGATCCTTTATTGAAGAAATCCTCTCACGTTTTATATTCTCTACTTTCTCTATACCATCCAGAATGATGATCAGAAAAAAGAAGTTTTGTTTTCTGCATTATGTTAAACACGCACACACACATATATATATATAAATATATATACTTTTTATATAAGTACATCTTTTCTTTTTTCAGAATATTTTATCCGATACTAAACTAAACATATGCGACTGATTCTATTTGAATATATTCACTTGTCAAGTGATTTCTCCCTCTAGCTCACGGGGCAGTCCAAAATGTTTTTTTGCTTTTTGAAAAATATTTTTCCGTTGAGGAAATACGTGACAAATGATTTGTTTTTTTTTTTTGGTATCTATGCACATGCTTTGCCGAGAAATACTCGTTATTTCCGGACCTGTATGTGTGCATTTACGCACACACATGCACACATACACGCACATATATACAAATAATATCGTACTTAGATAAGTACAAATCTACAAATTTTTTATAAAAATTTGATTTTCTTCCCAACCAAAGATTCGAAGATTTTATCATTTCTAATGAAACATAATATAATTAAAACGGATATTAGTAATTATATTTATTACCAGACTCTACTGCATTTAGATTATGTAAACAAAAATATCGATTGGTAGTAATTCTCGAATAATTACACCTCTTCTGTGAGGTTATGCAATTTTATTTGTAAAATGAAATGGTAAGGCTGAGAAGGATAAAAAAGAAACGTTATGTTCTCTCTTTCTCTTCCTTCCTACACCTGCTCTTCACTCTGTGTTTTTCCTTTTTTTCTGCAGTAAGCTATGTAAATTAGACTGAGGAAAGTGTCACAACAGGAATTTGTTCAGATGTCGACACTTTACGTGGAGCTGCATCTCTTGTTTTAGCAATTTACTGAAATTCAGTTATTCTAAAATGCATAAGTTCTCTTTGAGGCAAGAACTACAACCATTCTCACCTTCTTTATACGCTGGTACTTTTTTAATATCTGTCATATGATGAGTAGTGACTTTCTTGTGTTGTCCCTAATCTTCCATAAATAGCTCGCTAGTGTTGTATGATTGTTATACATCCTTTGCAATTTTTTTAATGAAAAGTTGATTTTCTTCTAAACGAAATATACCTAAATTCATTATTTCTAATGGAATATTGCACAATTAGGATGAATTTTATTTGATAACATTACTATCCGGCCAACAATTATGGAATTAGCAAACTTGGACGACTTCATTTTGCTTCTTTTTTTTCTTTTTTTACAGCTTTTTCTTTTTGGTTTTTGTTTTAAATTTAGCAGTAAACAAACAAATAACAGATAAGTCGGAAACCATTTTTTTCTTGTAATGGCTTCATAAAATATTCCTTAAACAAATTAGATTGAATAATTCAAATTAATGTGATAATTATTTTCCACATTTTTCCCGGAGTAGCATTACCGGACTCTATTGCATTGAAATTCTTTAACCTAAAATAGAATTACAGCATCTCTTAAACCAAAAATTAAAATTACATGAAATAAGTAGAATACTAATTTTCAAATTCCTACAAGTTCATTTTTTGTTAAGGAAGTCCCCATGGTATTATGGATAAAGTGCTCTACTGCGAAATTTTAGTTAGCGAGTTCGAGCTCCTGTTGCGCTATTACGTTCAGTTTCCGACTAATACTCCTAGAAAAAATATGAACCCCCTTATTCTCCAGCTAACCGTTTGATAGTTACCACTACTGTTATTTAAAGATGGCTGTGGCGTTAAGTAACCCACGAAGGTTGATATGATATTCTTGGTTACAGCATTTCACTGCGTATAACATGACATATGGATAACATATACTAATATCTTTTTCCACTTTATAATGTTCAGCTAGCCATATCTGGGTATCTTTGGTTTTGTAAAAAAAATCAACTATAAAAAAATTGTCGTGGTATACTTGATTATGGTCGGTATATATATATATATATATATATATATATATATATATATATATATATATATATATATGTAAATACTGTAGATCGAGTTATGCCTTGTGTTACCATAATAACAAGATATCTCATCACACTTTTGTGAGACCAGGTTTATTCGTTTTCTCTACTGATATATTTTAAATTATTTTTTTCTTTTATTAGAAATAGTAAACCACCAATATTCAGCTCAACATCCAGAATTTCATCCACCGGGCAATGTATTTTTAGATACAAATTTATTTAACTGGAAATTTCTCTGGCTAATGGGAAGTCAGATATTTTTTTCCTTGTCAATGCGATTCTATGGTACTCGATCTTAAATACGTGAATATCTTTACAGGCACCGAGGCTTTCTTTGAGTCTTTTTTTGTATGCCTGTACTCTTTATGCAACCAGGTTTTTTCCTTTCAATTACAAGTGTGTTCTTTTTGTTCTTGCTTTTCTTTTTTAGAGAAAAGAAAAACAGATTAGAATGTTGGTCTTATATGCCAACCTACAAGGGATAACCGTTGTGTGAACTCCTTGCTTTTCCTTCTAATGTTCAATAACTAATACTTCTATTTCTTGTCTTCCTGTGTTTTCTCTAAAGGCCTTTAAACACTTGTTCTTCAAGGTCACATAAGTTGCTCTTAAATGTATTTTTTTGGTGTTTTCTCTTTCACTATGGAATATTATTGATGTCTTTTCTACTTTGATATGAATTTGTTCAGATTTGTTCTTTGTAATCTATTTATCTTGGTACCTAGGTAGCAATCTCACACTGCTTCTTTCTATCTCAGCCTCTTTCTTTCTTTTTTTCTTTCTTTTTTTCTCAGTTTAATTATATTTATACATCTATCCATCGATCTAATTCAGCGTGTTTCTATCTATCTATCTATCTATCTATCTATCTATCTATCTCAGCCTAACTTTTTATCATGGCCTTTTTTTCAGTTTTTCTTTATATATATATATATATATATATATATATATATATGTCAACCTGCTTTTTTCTATCTCGACTTGTTTCTATATATATCTTTATCTCAGTCTGTCGCTCTCTTATCCATCTATCAATCTTAATCTGTTCTCTATCCATCTATCTACACACACACACACACACACACATACTCACATCTATCTATCTATCTATATCAGCCTATATAAAGTAGCACCAAAGCAATGAGACACAGCGTTACTAGATTGTAAGAATTAGATACTTAAGGGCTCATAAAGGCAGTCATTAAGCTCAAAATGAAGTTATATAACTGGTTTACCTACTGGAAATGTCAGCAAAATATTAAGACGCAACAATATTTCTTTATCATTTTGAATATCTTTTTGTATTCTTATATGTTTTTTCAACTTATGAAATGCTTGACATACGCTAACTTTCGATTATCTGAGGTTTCAGATTTTTTTTGTTCAAATTGTCAGTATTTAATGAGAATACTTTAAACCATATATATATATTGTGTGCAAAACGAATCATCATTATTATTATCAAATAAGAATAGTTGCCTGAAGCCATTCAGTTGTGCATAAATTATTATTCTTAAAAAAATATATACGAGAAATCATATAACTGTGTGAAAATTGTTTTTATTTAAAAGAATTTCTTTTTAGTTGGGTTCTTCCTGTTGCATGAGCCCAACCACCACCAATGCCCTGAAACGTAAAAAGGCACAAAATGAATTAGCAAACACATACCTGAAAGAACATTGCCCAGTCGGCTGGGGCTGTAGAATACACTGACTGCACCTCTACAGAGGGGTAGGACCCGCCCAATGAGTGTCCTGGATATGACACTAAACTATCTGATGGTGAGGTTCCAGTAATGCTGGAGCTTTGGGGAATACGGAGCACCCCTTCATTGCCATTGCTCCAACGTCCACTCTGGCCCGGCGTGGTAGCACCTAATAGGGCCCTATCTATGGGTTAAATAGAACTAACGGCATACTTATGCTAAACTGAACTGTTTAATTAAAATGAATAGCTTGAAATAGAAATGCTTTTGACAAATAAACTGTACTTAAATTTAAACTGCGGGCTTATGCTAAACTGAATTGTTTGAAATTGAACCCTTTTTGACATTGAAACTGTACTTACTCTAAACTGAATTGTTATATATAGAACAATTTTGATATTTTACTGTGTAAACAAAATCTGTTCTTGGGCTAAATTGAATTAGATGAATTGCGAGGTGCCTCAATAAGTTCCCAGACTTTTTTGTACAGGTATTTAAAATTGTCGTAGACTCTTGAGAATTCAGTATCTTATTGCTATACATCTTATGAGATGACTGACCAATTTTTAGGATTTCACATTCGAATTAACAGCTACAGCAGCAATTGGAATACACCCTACTAGAGCCTGATTGTCACAGCTGGTGAATTTCAAAAATCCAATCTGGACGTGAGGACACTTTGGAAGAACGATATGCAATAAAATTTTGTTTTAAACTAAGAAAACATGCCACATAAACGTATGGAATGGTTCAGACTGCTTTTCTACCATTTTGCATGAATCGAGTATCAGTTTTTGAGAGGCATAAGAGATTCAAGGAAGTCAGGGAGTCTGTGAGGGATGATGAGAGTTTGGGAGGATTAAGGAAGTCAATACACCAAAGTTGATTGGCCAATGTGTTAGGGTTAGGGTTACTATGTTGAGGTTTTAAGGGAGTTCAGGAAGAGATTCCTCGGGAAGAGGCCAGCACTCTACAAATCGGGTCAGTGGCATTTCCACGAGAACAATGCACCAGTCTACAACTCCATCCTTGTCACAGACTATTTGACCAAGATGAACATCAAGACAGTTCCTCGCCGTCACTATAATCCTGACCTTGCTTCTTGTGACTTTTGGTTATTCTCTAAGTTCAAGGAAAAACTTAGAGCCTGTCGTTATGAGACGATTGAGGATATGGAAAAAGGCTGTGACGAAGGTCATTGACACGCTCATACAAGAGGACTTCCATGGGACCTTCCAGAAGTTGTTGGAACAGTATAACAAGTGCATTGCAACCGGAGAATACTTCGAAGGGGACTAGAGTTTCATGTATGTACTATCAATAAAAGTGCCCATACGAAAAAAGTCTGGAACCTTATTGAAGGCACTTCGTAGAACTGTTGGAATAAACTGAATGGTTTAAAATAGAAATGTTTTTGACAGTTAAACTATGTACTCATGCTAAACTTAATTGTTTGAAATAGAACTGATTATTTACATAAAAATGGATTTGGCGTTAAATGACCTTCAATGGTTGATATGCCATAAATACAATCAACCAACCAGCCAACCAACCTAAAAGAACAGACAGAATGCATACAAAATCAGATTGATAAGACTTGGTTGAAGATAGACAATCTAGGATAGCATGGCAAACGATAAACAAAGTGAAAAGAAGGAAGAACACCGCGAAAGCTAAACTAAAAGCTTCCAACCAACAAGAACTAATACACCTGTGGAAACAGCATTTCAAGAATTTACTCGGAAACTCTCCGAAAGTTACACATGAACCAATCACAAGAATTATAAGTAAGCAATTAGACATCAAACTAGGAGCGTTTACTCAAGAAGAAGTCGACTCAGTACTTGGAAAAATGAAAAACAAAAAAAGCAGCGGGGCTCGATGAAATACCCCCAGAAGTATGGAAGAGCAGACAATTTGACGACATACTGCTCCGACACGGTAATGCTGTATATAATCAAACCCTATAGACAGATGGATGAAGTTATGCATCCTCCCCTTCCCTAAAAAGGGTAACCTCGGATTAGCCAAAAACTACTGAGGTATAACACTTACATCCATCGCGGCCAAAATATACAATGTCATACTACGCAATCGCATAGAACCCAAAATTGACAACATACTTAGGAACAACCAAAATGGTTTCCGGAGATAGATACACGACGTCACAAATTTTGACAATCCGTCGATTTCTTGAAGGTGTACGTGCAAAAAACATACAGGTAACAATATCATTTGTCGACTTTACCAAGGCCTTTGATTCCATTCACAGAGTAAAGATGGAGCAAATTATGCTCGCTTGCGGCCAACCAAAAGAAACCGTCGTGACCATAATGATTCTCTATAGAAACACCTAAGTAAAAGTCCGCTCCCCGGATGGAGACACTCACTACTTCGACATTGAAGCAGGTGTACTGGAAGGAGACACACTAGCCCCATACCTCTTCATCATCTGTCTAGACTACGTGCTTAGAACATTTATTGATAAAATCAAAGAAAACGGTTTCAAATTAACAAAGGAAAGAAGCAGAAGGTACCCCGCAAAAACAATTACCGACGCCGACTACGCCGATGACATAGCGCTTCAGGCAAATGCACCCGCCCAAGCCAAAACCCTACTACATAGTCTGGAATGAGCCGCTGCTGGCATTGGCCTCCATGTCAATGCACTCAAGACGGAATATATGGGCTTTAATCAAACAAGCGACCTCCACACTAAACGGTAGCTTTCTAAAACTAGTTGACAAGTTCTCCAACCTAGAGAGCAGTGTCTCATCAACTGAAATAGACATCGACACGCAACTAGTAAAGCCATGGACAACTATCGATAGACTATTGGTCATATGGAAGTCAGACCTGACCGATAAAATGAAACGCTGTTTGTTCCAAGCAGCGGTCGTGTCGATACTGCTATATGGATGCACTACATGAACGCTAACTAAATGGATGGAGAAAAACCTAGACGGCAACTACACAAGAATGCTGCGTGCAATATTGAACAAGTCCTGGAGACAGTACCCCACAAAGCAGCAGTTGTACGGCCACCTACGACCCATCACGAAAACTATCAAAATTAGACGAACCAGACATGCAGGACACTGCTGGAGAAGTAGGGACGAGCTCATAAGTGATGTACTCTTGTGGACCCCTTCAAATGGCCGAGCAAAGGCAGGACGACCAGCTCGAACTCACATACAGCAGCTCTATGCAGAGACGGGATGTAGCCCTGAATAACTGCGGAAGCAATGGACGATAGAGAGGGGTGTCGAGAGAGGGTCAGGGATATGACGATGATGATGATGATGATAATTTAAAAGACTTTTAACTATTAATTTTCACGAATAATTGTCATCATTTGTTATTGGAAATCATAATTTCTAGCATAGAAAAAAAATTGACTTCAATATTGAATAACCCAGCAAGGTTTGAAATATTCAAAAACTAACCACGTAATAAACTCTTTCTTCATTATGAGATGAAAATTGGCTTTCTTTATTCTCTGAATTGGGCCATTTTAATTCTATTCCGAAAAAAACTAAATCTCTTTATGACATGATATGTATGCTGCGTCTCGGTAACATTTATAAAAATGGAACTATTGTGATATAGTTAGAGGAAACGTTTTAGATATTTACATGATTAGGAGGAACGTTTTCAAAACCTGAAAATAACTGTCATGGACCTTTATGTATTTAATAATTAAATTCTTTAAGTGAAAACTGCGAAATAATAGGACTAAACAAGCTGATTCCATATTTGCTAAGGTCATGTAGACATAGTCAGATTTTTATGGGTCTGAGTTACAATATATATATATATATATATATATATATATATATATATATATATATTCACCTCTTTATTTTTCCTTTAAAAAAATCAAGATTTAAGAACGATGGAAAAAGTGAAGGATTTTGTTTATTTGATTTTTTGTGTTCGTTTTATTTATCAATTTATTTTAATTTTCGGAGAGTATCGCAAATATCCCCAATTACCGCAATGCGCGAAAGATCAAATAGAATTTTTATCATATTTCTGCGAGGAAAAATTTAAAAAAGTGTTCAATGGTATGTATTTTATAAAGTGTAAATAATTATGTGTTTCTAGCTTCCATAAAAAATGAGAATACTGTATATCTGCGATATACAGGATTACCCACAAATAAGTACGCTTCGAACATTTTTTTTTAAAAAGCTTAATTTTCTTCAAAACCGAAGATACAAGGATTTTATTATTTCTAGCGGAACATTAAAGAACAAAAGTGGATATTATTAAGTTTTATATATTGCCTATCTCTACGTCGTTGAATCCCAATGATCGAAAATAAAATTGCAAAACATCTGCAGCAAAAGATAAAATCGCACCAAAAGTTCTGTTTATCTATATATCCTACAAAGATCCTTTGAATGCCCAAATCATATATACGTGGAATGCTACATATTCCTATTGTTGCACGTCCATTCAGTGTGTCGTCATCTCCGGTTGTACTTTGTTCTTCTCCTCTTGGATGAGGAATAACAATATGATCACATTTTCATTTGCACATAATTTATTTATTACTTTGACAACACTTTCCTTTTATCACCTGATGTGGCCTGCAGAGAACCAATGAACAAGAGTCCAGTTATTTCTAAAACCTAGAACTGTTTTTATCACCGAATTAAAACTATCCATGGTCTCAGGTTGAGCCCAGGTTCAATAACCTTTAATCATACTGAATGATCCACTGTGTTTTTCCACGATTTTAATTGCTCAGAATTCAATGGGAATGTTTCCCTATATGTCAATAATAGATCTCTCCGATCTATTTTGTAACAATATTTTTATGGGTAAGTTAGTCGGCTGGTTGGTGGATTGGTTGGTATTGCAAAATGTCAACCCTTATTGGATTGTTTGATACTGACGTCAGTTTTTTTTTGTTTTGTTTTATTTTGTTTTATTTTGCTTTTTGTTGCTTTTTTTGCAATCAGTTATGTGTAATTATTCCTATTGGATTATGATTATCATTTATTAACAAGTTTAGCTTTAAGTAAACTATTCTTAATATAAGTAAACATTCTTTTATGCAAATAAGTTGCAATTATATAGTTTCAAGAAATTTGCCATTTCATAATATAATTTGTTATCAATCATATATCTTCAATAAAGTATTACAATTTTACAAGCCTTAACATGGTTTTGTGTAATAATTACTTTCTAATTCAAATTGTTACATAGCAATATTTACGAATATGGCCATGTGCGAAATGGGTGAAATGGACATCGAATATTGATAACGATAGAATATATAAAGAACATTGGAATCTCGAAATTCGAAAACATGTAACGACTTCTTGTTCAGGTACGAAACCTTTTTATTAACTTTGAGTTAAAGGTTTCGACATAAAAAGGAAAGACACAATCTTCTATGCTATCTTATTCATTTGGCCCCCGTCTCGAGCGCCCCCCCCCCCCCCTTGGGCGCAAGTTCGCCTCGCTTCTGCGAGCTCCAAAAATCGAACCTCCTCATTTGACGTCTAGTACTTAACTGACTAACTTTCTTCAAATTCTCACACAAACCTCCGCCCGCTTCCGGTGCGTGACGTCACCCCGTTTCGTCTCGGACTATTGTGACATCTCTGAGTAACATGTCCGCTCTGTGCGCGCTCACGCGTTACGACCTACATCAAGGTTGCACCTAACTAACCCATGTGCTGAGCCGAAAGGTTCCCAGCCTAACCAAACCCAAAGGCACAAACCGAAATCCCTCGGCTATTATATTACAAAATAATTAGTACCAAATTATATGGTTTTAAGTATTGCTATCCAATACAAATAATTTGCAAAAATTAAATGTAGTTCATAATCATTTTAAACAGTTAAACACTTCATAATTATTTTAATGTTCTAAAAGTCATTGTATTAGTGTAACTCAAATCTATTCTAAACTTCATCTGAAACATATCTGTTGAACTTATATACAGGACCCTAACAGGTACTAGCACTCTGGGTTAGAGTGGACCTGGAAGTAATAACAATAAAGGATGATACTGCGCTTCACAGAGCACCAAAATCGGATGCAGTTTAGGGTCATATTCTGGGTACTCGAACTTTTATTTTAATGTGGCAGAGTTTGGTAATAAATTATGCATAATATCCTTTTCGGTTGCATAATTCTTTCAATAGAAAGAATAAAAGTCTTGTATTTTTGGTTTTGACGAAAATTAACTGTTTGTTAAAGAATTGTTAGCGATGTACTTATTTATGGGCAATAATGTATGTGTGTGTATCGTTGAGAGAGAAATGGAGAATGTGTGCCTATGAATAATTTGTGATGATGTGATTTATAGACAGATAGGATGTCTGCTATATAAGTGCCTAACTTGTCCCAGCATATGTACTATCTTCGAGTAAATGTGCTTATGATTTGTCTGTGCTGTTTTCGTGTTTGTATGTGCGTTTTTCGTATGCCTGTTTCTGTTCTTGGAAATTAGAGTTATGTATGAGATTTTCCTATGAATTCCTTCATGAATGTTTACTAATTCAGTTGTACTTGAATTGCAGGAATCTTTATCGTCGTTTGTAACATGCGTTTGTTCTTATGCACGCTCACAGAGCTTTCGTTTGTTTGCGTTTTATTCCTTGCTATTCCTTATTTCCCCATTTGGTGTTTTTCTTGTGTTCTTGCCGTACAAAGGATGTTTTATGTTTGGCAATCGATGAAACATAAGGAGAAAGTGAGGAAAAACGGCACATAGTGGAAAAGAAAAAAGATGCTTTGGAGGTGAAGGAAAGCGGGCCGAAAGAAACAAGTATTGAACTAGCTGAAGTACCCGTCTACATAGGGTAAGAGGTAAAGTCTTGACAAATGTCAAAAAGCCCTTCTATTAATTTCATTTTTCTAAACAATGTATATTTTTAAATCTTTGTTATCAACAAACACAGGCCAACAGAATTCAAATATTTTTTCTGACTAAGGTTTCAGAGTGGTTTTTTTTTTGTTGTTAATTAGAGGCCGTTGACTTCATGACTGGCATTTGTTTTTGCCTACACGTCCAATTTTTGTTCTGTGACACAATGATAACATCTTGATTATATTAATTTTCTGATGTCAGACGACTGTAGGAGTGAATAAAAACAATAAAATAAAAATAAACAAGAAAAATGCAAAAAATCCCAAAAGCCCCAGACAGGAAGTAGAGCGATGCATGCTCGAAAGAAAAAGAAACAGTCCCTCACTTCAGCTGAAAGGACTCTCTTCCAGCCGGCTTCTAGTTGTAGCTCGCCTGTTTGTCAATTCCTCTTGACTTCGTATGCGGGTTGTATCTGCTGCAAGCGAGCCGATACTTCGAAGCAAGCAAAACGAAAATACCTCTGGATATGAACACACTGAATTTGGACTTATTAACCACCGGAGACGACTAATATATTTCAGCGTCTGATTTGGGAGAAACGATGGTTCTCAAATAGTCCAGGAAGACATTCTTCGCTATAGACTTGCCGTGCGAAAACCCAAATGAAATAAAGTGGAAATTGAAAAGATATATTCTCTCTCCTTCTTTCTTTTTTTATTCTGTAATTCCCTTGCAGCCTTCACAGACAATAAGACGCCAGCGAATTAAGATGGGGTAAGATGAAACTAACTGAGTCAGATATCAATAACCAATAACGACCAAAATCATCTTTAACCCCGTACGTCTGAATGCTGGGGTCTTAAGATTACGAGAGTTTTAACTAAAAACAAAACTGAATATATTTCCGAATAACCGAATATATTAATGCTATTGCATGGGCAAAATTTGAGATTTGATTTGGTTTATTTATTTTACATCGTATTAAGTTCCCATAGGTTATTAAATGCCGAAATGGGATTTATTTTTAAATGTTTGATTATAATCATAACTCTTTTCAATGTCCCATTGAATATTTGATTGCACATTTTTTATTTGTCAGTAGCCATTTGCTTGCACACAGTTATTCGTTATCAAGTATTCCTATCTAATAAAAATAATTCACACACAGTTGTATGGTTGGTCTATAAATGAGACCCAAACACGTTCTACTATTCTAGGTTAGAGTGTACTTGGAACTAATGTCAATGAAGGAGTACTGAATACCCCAGAGTTCTAGAACTGGAACCTCACCATTATATGCAGTTTATTGTCGTATCCTATACAACCTTTTGATGAGGGTCTTATCTCTCAGCAGAGAATGTAATCAAACGATTCTAAGCCTCACAGATAGAGTGAATCATAACATAAAATTATCCAAAAAGCTTACAATTGGTCAAATATGGGTAAAGGAAGTGAATAATCTTATTAAGGACTTTGGCTTTACTTTTCAGATTGGTTTGGTTTGGTTTGGTTTGGTTTAGTTTGGTTTTATGGCATATCAACCATTTTAGGTTTAATACCAAATCCTTTTTATTCGTATATATTGATAAATGATTTCTAAACATTTCATACGTTATATTTTAAACGAGCCGGTGCTCATTTTTTTGCACACAGATGTTTTCACTTATTTCTATCTTATAAGATTAATTCTATTTGCTATTAATGATTTGCACACACTTAGATGTTTTCAAGTATTGCTATTTAGAACTAAGAATTCAATTAAACATCAGTCATTTATTTACACACAGTTACATGATTAAACAGTTCTACTTCAAGCGATTCAGTTGAGCATAAATGATTTATTTGCACTCAGTTTAAATGTCTAAGTACACAGTTTAAATGTCAAACAGTTCTATTTGAGCCATAGATAGGACCCTATCAGGTTCTACTACTCCAAGCCAGAGTGGAACAGGGAGAGATGACAATGAAAGAGCACTCCACATTCTCCAAAGCTTCAGAATTACTGGAGACTCAACATGAGATTGTTTACCATTATAATCTGGATACTCGTTGGGAAAGTCTTACCCCTCTGCAAAGATCCAGTCGGCGTAGTCTACAGCCCAAGCCGACTGGGCTATTTTCAGATTGAAATACTAAAATAAGAATAAATCAACAGAATGAATTCAACGTAGAGAAAATCTTTGAATTGCTCAGATAATTTTTTGTTGTAGAAGCTTTACAATACCATACCAATGGATGAATATCAGTAATTTCAAATTAGGTGCAAGCCATAGACTGAAAATCTGACATGATAGTAAAAACCAGATGCCAAGTATTTGTCGCTGCCTCCCACCAGACACGACTTGACACAAGGTCAAAAGCCCGAAGGCCGATTAAAGTGGGGATAAAGGGGAGGGGAGTTCGGGAACGAGCCGAGACTCGAACCCTGCTTGTCTGTGCTGCTCATCGGCTCACTTAGTGCAATGTGAGCCTGATGAGGCAAGCAGTTTCACGAACCCAAATGTGGGTCCGGGCACGTATGCCAGTTAACGGCTTAAACTAGACGCATGGTCTAGTGCCGTGCATGGGGGACAAAGGAGACAAAAATGCAGCTCGCCCACCCGAAGGTAGCCTAGTCGAAAACTAGGTGCCTAATTAAAGGCCCCAAGTCTGCCATTGTTCCTTTTCCAGGGCCACGCTCCGGACCGAAGTCCAGAACAGGCCCCGGGAAATCATAATTCCCAAAATGAGTGTTGGTCAATGTAATTTACTCTGAACGGTTATAAACCCAAAAGTTGACATTTAATAACCTTTGTCTGGCGCACAAGTCTTATGTTATTATTTACTTAACAGCTTCTTCTCACTTGTTACCATATCATTGCAAAAAAAGCCAGTTTGCTTTACTATCTACTGATAGCTGCCTAAGGATATTTGCATGAAGAGAAACGCAATCCAGCATATCAACTTGGTTCGCCAAATTTGTCTCATATGACTATAACCGTTATGATAGGGTGTTTACAGTACTTTCTGTAACCAAATAGCCATCAATCTAAGTACTGCTGAGCAAGCGCATTTGTTCTTAACTTTAGTAATCTGATATTCACTAATCGTTACTATACAAGACTAGTCCAGATAACTGTAAAAAAGATTAATATTATCTTGGGAATTAATGATAATCTAATGGAGCTATGAAGTGACAAACCCACCGAAAGGAAAGCCGGTCGGGAACAAAGGGAAACTGTAGAAGAAAAAGACTCCGTAATTGTGATAAGGAAAGAAAATGATTTTTAAAGTTTTAAAATGACTGCGGATATGGAGTTGTAAAACAAAGGATGGAACAAATAAAGTAAAAAGCCGTCACGAAATATGATTAGGGATAGATATGAATTAATAATAAGATTGTACTAAAAGAAAAGAACTGTTACATGAATGTTTAGAATCTTTTCACTTATCAATTTCGTTGCAAAACTCAAAGCCTAATAAATATCCTTCAATGTTGTATCTAGTCCTTTCCTTTTTGCTTGACTTACAACTTTGCAATCGTCATACTCAGTATCAACTAGGAGTAGAACATTTGTTTAATAAAAAGTTTTTTCTAAACCGAAGATACCAGGATTTATATCAAGTGGAACATAAAACAATCAAACGAAAATATTAGGAGTCATTTTATTGTTAAATTTTGCAATATTGAAACTATGTAACGAAAATTATGGATATGTAACAGAACAAAAAATAAATACATCCGCATCGATTTATTTAGTTTTATTTTATTGACAGAACTATTGCAATTTTATTTCTTGTTACAGAATGTCAATACGATTGAGTTTAACGATACAAATCAATACTTGGAACCATTTAACTATGTGCAAAAAATGAGCTTAAACTCGTTTAAAAATATTAACGAGAAGATGCATTAACAAATCATATATATTTGATATAAATGTATAAAGAGGATTTGGCATTATATAACCAACAATGGTTGATATGCCATAAAACCAACCCAAACCAAACAAGCAAATACTTCTGCTTCTGTTGCATGAAGTTATTCTTTGCATTGGGCGAGAAAAATCACACTTAAATTACCCATTACCACGAAAACTCTAAAGTTAAGCAGCGGTGAGCCAGTTCAGTACCCAGATAAAAGACAGCCATCAATGTAACAATTAATCGTCATAAATAATAGATGTATAGCTATCATGCTGAAAGCACTAGTTCTCGTCAGAATACGAGACTAATGGACCTGATCATAACTCAAATAATTGACCATTTATTTTCAACTTCGGTTTCTTTGTTTAATGACATAAACTTTTGTAGGTTTTTTTTAATGCCAACGCCATCCTTGTAGAAGGACAGTTGTGATACTATCTAACTCATTGTTGTGGAGGGGTTAAGGGACTTCATACCCTTCCCAAAGGCATTAGTTCAAAATTGAACGTAATAGCACAACTGAAGTTTGAACTAGTTTGCAACGATGTCGCTGTCCTACACTTTAGACATTAAGCCATGGGAATTATCATAGATCATTTTGTAACAGCAAGTAATGGAAATAACCAGACTCGTGTTTAATACTAAGCAAAAAAATTTTTTAATAACATCCGATTTACGATCAAGACGCATTGAAACACTTGATTCTCCCTCAGATCCCCTAAGTTAAGCAGTGGTGTGTCAGTTCAGTTTTAAGATGAGTGACCCCTTAGAGACATAAAGAACTATAAACAACCTGTGGGCCCAACTCAGCAAAGCTAAGTAAATAAAAACAAGTTCTCTTTTGCTTTATTAGCAATGTTTTTTTCTTCTGTCTTGTAGAGAGTTTTAATTTCTTTGACTCAACAAAATTTGAATTCTAGGCGGAAAGAGCTTCTTACTATCGGCTAAATGAACGAATAATTAAGAAAGGTTTGGAAACAGAAATAAATAATCGGAATAACATAAAAAGAGAAATAAAAACATTAAGAAGGAAAGAAAACTTAAAATGGAAAGAAAAAGAAAGAGGAAAAGAAAATTTTTAGGAATAAAAACAACATTAGAAAAGAAAAATAGAAAATAAGGAGAAGCACATACAAAACGTCCGTAAGGGTTTCGTACTAATGTAGTTGAAGCAGATGGTGGTAGTGGTGGTGGTGGTGGTAGTGGTGAGTTTAAGAATCAAACGAGATCAAAGGCTGTGTGAACATGATGGTTGTTTGAAGGTTTAACAAGAGACCTTGCTTGCTGCTGAGCACGGAACAGGGCCAAGCATGTTTTGCTTGCAAAGATGCACACACAGAGAAATACCCGACTGAAGGTGAAAAGAACAGTTAGAAAAAAAACGAAAGGCTTGAAAGTTTAGGGTTCAAAATAACAACATTTCAAACAGATATAAACATGAACAAGTCCCTTAAATATAATTAAAGCGAAGAAAAGATGGAGAAGGGTGGAATCAAGAAGAAAGGAAAACGAAAGTAAGAAAATAGAATGAAGACATAAAAGTAAAAAAAAAAGTGGATTCAAGCAAGAAGAAAAAGGAACTATTTGAGAAAAGGAACAAGAAGAAACAAACAGATGGAAAATAAGAAATGAGAGAAAGAGGAAATAAAAATGAGATAAAAGGAAAAAAGAAACGCGAAAAAAGAGAAAAGAAGAAATGATGGAAAGGAAAAGAAAAGATGTGATGGGGGAAAATATAATAAGATAGAAAGGGATATGAAAAAAGAAAAAGAAGAAATGAATGAAGAGAAGAAGAAGAAATGAGAGGGATGAAATAAAGAGATGCGAGAAAAGGGAAAAGAAGAACTGAAGGAAAGGGGGAAAAGGGGAGAAAGAGGAAATGAGAAATGAGAGAAGGATAGAGAACAAATGAGAGAAGAAGAAAGAAAAGATGAAAGAAAAGACAGGATGAGAGATCTGACAAAATTAAAAAGGGGAAAGAAAATATGATAAAAGGGCAAATAAGATAAAAGATAAAAGAATAAGATGAAATGAAAGAAAAAAAAGAATTAATGAAAGAAAAGAAAAATGTATTTAAAGAAAAGAAGAAATGAGAGAAGGGAAAAGAAAAAATGTGCGAAAAGAGAAAAAAGAAAAGAAAGAAAGAGAAATTGAGAGAGAGGGGGAATTGAAGAACTGAAAGAAGAGAAAATAAGTTTGAAGAGAAAGAGGTATACAGAAAGAAAAAGACGAAAAGGAGAAATGTGAGGAAGGGAAAAAAGGAAACGAGGGAATGAAAAAAGAAAAGAGAAGAGAAGAGAAAAGAAGAAATGAAAGTGAGGGAAAAGAAGAAAGGAGTGAAACGACGAGAAGAACTGAGAAAAAGGAAGAAGAAGAAATGAAAGAAAAGAAAAGAAGAAATGAAAAAGAGGGGAAAGAACAAATGAGAGAAAGGGAGAAGGATAAATGAGAAAAGAGAAAAGCAAAACGAAGAAAGAAGAAAGACAAAACAATGTTAAATCAAGGATGGATTTAGTCTATGAAAATGACAATTGTAGAGGGCGCTATTTCTGAAATAACGATACTTGATAAGAAAAATGAGTGATCAGTTGTCGTAAACATTTGTGAAAGAAGAAAAAGAATGTAGCAAAAAGGGAAGTGAGAAAGAAAACATGAAAATAAAATATATGGAGAAGGAATGAAGACGAAAATAAAGAAATAGAAAAAAAGATATAGGAAGATAAGTGGCGAAATTTCGCGAAAAGTAAAGGGAGGGAAGTAGAAGAAATATAAAAGAAATGAAAGGAAAAAGAATAAACATAGCTAGAATGACAACAAAGCAAGGTTAATGCAAGTAATAGTTAAATATGGGCACAGAAAAAGCAAAAAGGTCACCTTTAGTGCAGTAATCATGTTTGAATAAAATAGAATGAAATGACTCGTCTTGATTGAGACTTGTGGAAAAAGAAGAAAAAGTTGAAAAGATTTTTAAAAAAGGAAGGAATGCGAAAAAATAAAATTCCCGGGTTGAAATGCAAAGAAAAGATGAAAGAAGGTGAGAGAAGATGAGAGAAATAGATGAAAAAAAGAAAAGTTCTGGTTTCTTTGTTTAATGGCATATCAACCTTCGTGGGTTACTTAATGCCAAACCTAACCTTATAGAAGGGCTGTAGTAGTACGACATTACCTATTGCTGGGGGATAAGGAGATTCATATCTTTCCCAAGGGTGTTAGTTTAGAAGCGAACGTAATCGCACGATTTGAATTCACACTCGCTTACTATGATAGCGCAGTCCCTCGCGTTAACCATAAAACGACCGGGACTCCCCAAAAGGAAAAGACTAAAAACAACAAAATAGAATATAAAAAAAAACAGGAGATGAAAAAAACAACAACAAATAGAACAATGAAGGGTGGGCATGAGAAAAAGAAAGATGAAGAGAAAATAATAAAGATGTTAATAGAAAATAGATTACCGAAAAGGAAAGTAAAGAAGACAAGAAATTTATCGAGTCGTAAACGAGGCTCAAAAGGTAAAGAAGGAATAAGTGGAGAAAAAGGATGGAGTCGAAAATGAGGCGAAAACTGATGAATAGAGAAAGAATGAATAAGTGAAGAAAATGACTAAAGAGAGAAAGAGGCTAAAGTGAACCTAGAGAAAAAGAAAGAATAAGGAAAAAGATGAATATAAGGAAGAAGAAAAAGAAAAAGAAAGATTAAGTGAAAACGAGGATCAAATCGAAAACGAGGCGAAATCAGACGAACTGAAAAAGAAGGGATAAGTGAAGAAAAGGACTAGGAGAGAAAGAGGCTGAAGAGGATCAAGAGAAAAAGAAAGGATAAGAAAGAGAGGATGAAGATGCGAAAGAAACTGAATTGGATCACTGAAGAAAGTAGGAATAAAAGAAGAAAAAGGGTTAAAGAGAAAACTAGGCGAAAATACATCAAGAGAGAAACAAGAAATAGGAAAAGGAAACGATAAAGATGGTAAAGAGGCTTTAGCAAATCAAGAGAGAAAGAAGAAATAAGAGAAGAAAAAGACTTAAGAAGCACAAGATAACGATGCAAGAGTTGGTAGGGAAATGTTCATATCAACATAGGAATCAAAGGGGATTCTAACAAAGAGAAATATGAATGATGATTAGGAAAAAAAGGGTAAAAATGTTAAAGAAAATGAAGAGGATCAATGTGAAGATAGACCTTAAAATATAGAGAAAAAATAAAGGAAAAAATATGTAACAAAACAAACATCATGGACTGATAGCAAGTATTTTGTTTACTATGTTCTCTCTCTCTCTCTCTCTCTCTCTCTCTCTCTCTCTCTCTCTCAAATATAGTGTCATTTTATGTTGTTGTATCTTTTATTTTATTGTGAATGTCACAGATGATGTTATTCGGAATATTGGGATTTATCTGTTTTGATATCAATATACTTTTCATCTCTTTCTATCCCCCCGCCACTCTCTCTTTCTTGAAGGACATTTTTCTTACTTTTGCCTTGTACATGTTTACGCAAATATAAAGTTACTCCTCGTCTTAACATTTAAGTGCAATGCTCCCTTCTTGATCACCGAAGTTAAGCCTCGTTTCGGTTTTTCGGATCAAAATAAGGGACTTAAGATTCAATTCTAAACGATGTAAGTTAAGAAAAAAAAGTTATTTCTTCAAACTCGGACAAAATATTTTTTCTGTTGAAAAGTTTTGTAATTGTAGAATACTGTAGCGGTCACTAAATATATATATATATATATATATATATATATATATATGTGTGTGTGTGTGTATACACACACACCCACACACGCACACAGACTGAGTAGGGTAATACAGTGGTTATAATCGCTTTTTAAAATCTCTTATAAAAACTTATAAGACGAACTGGCAAGATCTTAATCGATACATAATCGTAAAACTGATCGTGACGCAAAAAACGTATTGTTGATCGGTCAGTTTTTTGATATTTTTTGAAACGATGTTAAAAAACAATTTAAACCATGATCTCCATATCACTCTGTAATGGCCTTATCCCAGACACTATATGAAAATCAATGAAAGTTGTATTTTTTTATTTTATTTTACATTACAATTATATATATATATATATATATATATATATATATATATATATACGAGGATCATTAAATAAGTTTCCAGACTTTTTTCGTATGGGCACTTTTATTGAGAATACACAAATGAAACTCTAGTCCCCTTCGAAGTATTCTCCTCCGGTTGCAATGCACTTGTACCGTTCCAACAACTTCTGGAAGGCCCCAAGGAAGTCCTTTTGTGTGACCGTGTCAATGACCTTCGTCACAGCCTCTTTCATCTCCTCAATTGTCTCATGACGACAGCCTCTGAGCTTAGGGAATAACCAAAAGTCACAGGGAGCAAGGTCTGGATTATTGGGAGGGTGACGAACTGTCTTGATGCCCATCTTGGTCAAATAGTCTGTGACAAGGATGGAGTTGTGGACTGATGCATTGTCCTCGTGGAAATGCCACTGACCCGATTTGTAGAGTGCTAGCCACTTCCCAAGGAATCTCTTCCTGAACTCCCTTAAAACTTCAACATAGTAACCCTAACCCTAACACATTGGCCAGTCAACTCTGGTCTATTGACTTCCTTACTCCTCCCACACCTCTCATCATCTCTCACAGACTCCCTGCCTTCCTTGAATCTCTCATGACACTCAAAAACCGATGCTCGATTCATGCACCATGTTTGAAAAGCAGTCTGAACCATTCCATATGTTTCTGTGGCATTTTTTCCTAGTTTAAAACAGAATTTTATTGTATATCGTTCTTCTAAAGTGTCCTCATGTCTAGATTGGATTTTTGAAATTCACCAGCTGTGACAATCAGTCTTTAGTGCGGTGCATTCCAATTGCTGCCGTAGCTGTTCATTTGAACGTGAAATCATTAAATTGATCAGTCATAAGATGTATAGCAATGACATACTGAATTCTCAAGAGTCAACGACAATTTTTAATACTTGTATAAAAAAGTCTGGAAACTTATTGAATGCACCACGTATATATATATATATATATATATATATATATGTATATAAGCAAAGTTGGCGAAAGTAGTTGAGATGGACCCGAAGGCTTCTTTTTCAATAGCTACTACACCGAGGAGTCTGGGAAGGCCCTTCTATTTTCCCAAGAAAGCTCCTCTTTACCATCGACACGTACCTTATAATGCTGACCGTTAAGCAAAGAGGTATCAAGTACCATTTCTTGAGTCATTTTTATGACTCGACGTGGGAGGGAACCCCGGTCTGCCGGGCTATTGGTGAACATTCTACCCACTAGTCCAATGTATATGTACATGTTAGAAGTGTTGGATATAATATCCGACACAATAGTAAAAAATAACGCTTGAAAACCTTCAGAAAATCACAGATCATATGCAAACATAATAAATGAACTAAAATAATAATTGAATCTGCAGCCATCTCTCATTTTAAAACCATAAAACAGAGACCCAGATTTTATGATATATTGCTTTATCTGACCAAAATGATACTACACAAAATAAAAATGCGATAGATATTAGTTAGATGATTCAATAATCTAAAACTTTTGTATTTATTGTTATAGCTAAACAGATTTTATAGCAACCTTTATTTTACATAGTTTTTTTTTAAATTTATATGCATCTTATTAAAATTGTTAAACTTTATGGACATCCTTACGTACTCTGCGTACAATAAAAATAACAGCAGTATCAAATAGACTTCATAATAACACAATTTCAAAACTTTTCACTTTAAGAAACTTCACTCTCAAAAAATTCCTTTTTCTCACAACTTATTCACATAAGGTCTCGATACTTTCACATATAATAAGACTTTCATAATCTTTTTTTGGTTTTCAAAAAACTTTTATTTTGTTTTAAAATACTCAGTTAGTGAAGAAGGAAACATTACACAGATGGGTAACAAAATAATTTCAACACCAACTCAAGGTTTCTGAGTCCTAAATCTTATCATAATAAGTAAAGTTAGCGACCATAGTCGAGGGTGACCCGAAGGCTCCCTTTTCGATAGCTACTACACCAAGGTGTAGGGGAGGGCGCTACTCCATTCCCAGGATTGCTCCACTTTACCCTTGAACCGTACCTTATAATGCTGAGTGTTAAGCAAGGTGGTATCAAGTTCCATTTTTAAAGTCTTTGGTATGACTCGACCTGGGATTGAACCCCTGGTCTCCCGGGCCATTGGCGAACACTCTAACCGCTGGGCCAATGTCCCGGTTACTGTCAGATCTTGGGCTATCATCAGGAGATGTTTATATAACAAAAACGATATAAATTTGCATGTATTTACATGTACATCACTAATTTGTAAGAATTGAGTGTTTATTGTTTATACTGGTATATTATCGTAGCGTTCATTTTTTAAAAATTTGATTCTATAAATAGCAGCAGCATTTAAGGATATTTGAATACATTAGCACTGGATTCAAAATTGATTTGATTGAGTTTAGGATGTTTGTTTTAAATGTGTAGCGCTTCGAGAATTTGTAATTTTCATTATTATTTTGTTGCTGTAATATCGTTGTTTTCGGTAAGAATTTTCCGAAAATCAATTGTAGGACAGGAGTGTTTTTTTTTTTTTTATGTTGGGCTATTGAACAGGTGTCATATATATATATATATATATATATATTTAAAACACACGGCGTTCCCCATTTCACGCCATCACCATAAAGGCAAGTGCTGCTCAAAAGTATACCTTCTTTTTGTTCACCGCTACAGGCACCTGCGTTTCCACAATTTTAAATTCGGGAAAGGATTCTTCTGGACCCTTTAATATTGAATAATAAACATTTCTAAATTATTAGATTCAAGCTGCACTGAAGTTTTGACAAAACTGTTTTAACTTGTAGAATTATATAGGATGTTGTTTGACGAAGAAAAGCCTGTTTAATTTCTTTTTTATTCACACAGTTGTATTATTGTCTTTAAAACAGTAAGGGAACTTATATCTGGGCTTTGCAAACTTTTTCTTTTACAAAATTTAAATACTATCCACTCCCAAATAGATTATTTGTATATTGAATTACAAAACACGTCTAATTTACTAGTTTCATACAATTTACATGAGAAAAGAATCAGTAAGCAATGCATGCAAATGCACTTTTTTTATAATTTTAGAATATAATTGTTTTTAAATGTTTTATTTCGTCAAGATATGATTATATGCTTCGTGTAATGATGCCGAGATCTGGACCTTTTCTATCGGAACCAGATGGTTTGTTTATTTAAATGACCGGTATGTTTTGAACGGGTCGAATGTGAACGATGGTGACCATCTCACCCAAATTAGATATTCTGCTAGGTGAACGAAATCCGGCAGTGAATCTATATGATCCAGCAATTTTTTCTTCTCTTAATCTAAAGGGATTTATAAAAGCAAACAGGTGAATTCATTCTCTGTTGACTCTTGTGCCTTTATTCACTTTTGTTCCCCCTCAATGGACCACATTGAGACGCCATGGCTTATATAGAGTTAAAATAAAAATGTGTCATTTTCAGATACAGCATGACCTTAAGTCGGATAGAAAACAATATACTGTGTCAGTTGCTAAATATGAAGCTTTTTTTTTTATTTTCTTACTTATCTACTTATTTTTATGTTATTTGGGGGGGAGGGGTTGCTAATTTTTTCTTTTTTTTTTTTTTTTTTTGCATGTATCAAAAGAAACGGTCAAGTTTGGGGTTTTCCTTTGCACTTATTTGTTCATAAAGGTATTACTTACTTAGATTACTTACTTTTATGTATTTGAATCTAAATTTACCTTTTTAACAGTGTCTGTATTAAGGCGCCTTTTGCCGGGATTGTATTTCAGCGTAAATAAAAAAGTTCACTAATGTTTCCATTAAGTCTGCGTTAAATATACTACAACCCAGCTAAAATGTTTTGCTTCACCACACAAAATACACTAACATTAGAAACAAAATTCTTACGATATCATAATTTTGTCTTTTTTGAAATAATAAAAGTAAAACAAACCTTAAAAAAATTGAGAAGTTATTTTTGAACCACATAGAAGGTATAAAAACGGTTTTGTCTTTGTACTCCTTCATAAAAATTTTTAATGCACGATTTTAAACAATATTTAATGCAATTCGAGATAGACGAGTGTTTATTTTAAAAAACCTTACCCGAAGATAAATTGTATTTTTAATCATATTTAGCCCCATCAACTATGTTTCAACTGTTTACTTATGGCTAAAATTGATGTTTTTTACAGATATTTTTGCTGTTGATTCAAAATTTATTTTTCGAAAATTTTTTCCCAGATTGACTTACGCAGATTTTTTAAATGAAATATTTCCTTTGGCAATATTTCTATCTTCACTCTCTGTTAAATATTTTCTCGTTAATATGCACAGCTCAGGCTATCTTAAATGGCAGCGAAAAATATCTTTTTTAGCTTTTAATACAGTTACTTTGATATTTTCAATATCATATACTTAGTCAAAGTGTGTGGTCACGCGGTCGATATGAATAAACAAGTTATGAAATAAGAAAGATATGAAAAAACTGAGATAATCATTTATATGAACAGATTAGGTGGATATTAACTCTTTTCAAAACTGAATTTATCCCTGCGAGCCTTGCCGTCAAAAATGACGGCAATATGCACATATCTATATCATTCTTAAACATTAAAACTCGGTAACCAAAAACAAAATGTTCACATCTCTGTAACTAAAAAAATACATGTATTAATGCATAAATATAAGATAAGATTTCCGGTTTATGCCAAATGTTCGCCAATGGCCCGGAAAGCCTGGGTTCAATCCCAGGTCGAGTCATACCAAAGACTCAAAAAATGGTACTTGATGTTTCTTTGCTTAACACTCTGCAATATAAATTAGGGATCAAAGGTAAAGTAGAGCAATCCAGGGAAAGGAGTAGCGCCCTCCTCTACACCTTGGTGTAGTAGCTCTCGAAAAGGGAGCCTTCTGGTCACCCTCGACTATGATCGCCAACTTTACTTCACTATAGATAAGATGTGCTTTCATTTTTGAAACCGCACCCATTCATATTTTTTAAGAATTTCAACATTGCATTGTTAAGTAATAAATACTATGCATAGTGGTCAACTAGAAATAATAAAAATCCTGACATCTCTATTTTAAGTGAAAATATGTATTTTATAATTTTTTTCTAGGAAAATATTCATTTATGGGGGATACTATGTGTGTGTAGTATGTGTGTGTGTGTGTGTGTGTGTGTGTGCGTTTTGGTATTATGAGCCTTAATGATTAAGAAAACGTTGCAAGTATCTTGTGACTGGTCTCTGTATATGACATCATTTATATGTGGATGATGTTCTACAGCCAAAAAGAGACCACCTCGTAAATATCTAGTTTATTGTTTTATGTCACTGTACGTTACAGATTTTTCTATATAAATCCCTTGATCTTCAAGAAACGGGCTGGCTATATCTAACCGGTGGAATACGATAGTTAACAGCCGAATTAAACAATACCAACACAACCTGAATGTGTTTGCTATCCATATGTTATTGATAATACTTCAACCTTTTAATTGTAGCGTACGTCCAAATCCGAATGTATTTTTTGGTTAAGATTTTTCCTCTGTTGACCATTTAACACAATATCTGTGTTTGTAGCGAATAACGCAACTGGCAAGTTTTACTCTTTTTTTATTTTTAATTCTGAGGGCCCACACACACACCGTCGATAATCCCCAAATGAAAAAATTGCTGAAAAAATAAAATACGGCAATCTACTATTTAATAGGCTGTTAAATAATAAATTACTACATTTTATAAGTAATAAAGATGCAGAAATTGGGATTGCCTGGCTGGAATTCATGCTCAACAGGTTTATTTATTAACATCTAAAAATATACGAACATTTCTAATTATATAAAAAATGTATCAAGTGTCTCCATAAAAGCTATAAATTTGCAAGCGTATTTTTTTAAAATTAGGTGTAGTTAAAGAATTGGTAGTGAAAGATAAACCTTGATACTCCTTAACTTGGTTTAAATAGCTTCCCCGACAAAAGAGATAATAACCATGAGAGAACACATACGAAAAACCTGAAATAGCGCAATATGTATAACTAGAGATATAAGATATGTATAAATACACTAGGGTACGAACAAAAAGGAATTGATAGAAGAGGTTTTATGGTGTCATTTCATGATTATAATCGAAAGGCCTTAGGGTTAGCCGAGGGGAAGTAAATATATTTTTTGCACCAAAAGCCAGTATTTAGAATCCAGCTTTCAGTTACATCTCAATAATCCATTTGATTAAGAGATAAGTAAACTACGAGGGTTACAAGAATATTCGGGTTTTACACGTAAGAATCGTACAGTGTCCAATGTAAGAAAGAACAACGTCCAGTTATGAAGCATGGTAAGTATGGATGGTTTGGTTTCCTTGTTTATCGCTATATCAACTCATCATGGTCAGTTAATACCGAATTTTGATCAATTTGTAAATATCTTGTTTTAACCAAAACTATGTTTTCTATTTGTTGTCTGAATTTTTGAGACGAAACTTGATGATTTTTGTCGTTCAGGGAACATATCGACCGAAACGTTGTGAATATAATGTTCCATTGAATTTTTCTTATGGCACATTTTTTTATTTGTCTATACTTATTTGTTTGTACACAGTTATATGATATCATGCAATCCTATCTGATTCAAATAATTTACACATATATATTTTTATATAACTATTCCTATTTAATAATACAAATCACTTGTTTCCCCACTTATTTGGTTTCAAGCATTTCTATCCAGCACTAATAATTTTTAAACATATCCACTTGATCCAAAGATGGGATCTTAACAGGAACTACCATTCCAGGTCAAAGTGAACCTGGGAGTAATGGCAATGAATATGTGGCTCCACACTTGCCAGAGTTCCATACTTGATCCTCAATATTGGATACATTTTAGGCACATACCTACAACACAGAAAATGTACAGTCACAAATTGTTTGTCATTATTTCCAGAACAATGCAAACCCAAAGTGTTAGTATCTGTTAGGGTTTGATGCATAGGTAAAATATATCTGTTTCCAAATTATTACTTTTAGATGAGAATACTTGAAACCATTTATTCAAATTATTTGTACAAAAAATAATTACTTGTATATATTGTAGTTTACAAAAAATTAGGATTATTTTCCCACTATGTGAATTTTTTCACAAACATTCTAACTGGTGGTTTTCACTGAAGTCTGAGTGACAGTAATTCTACTCAGATCTAAGGGTTCTTTTAGCTGATATTAACAGTGCAGTCCTCAGGATGGTCTTGATTTTTCCTCTGATCAGAGGTTCCCCATAATCTTTTCCAAGCCTTTGGAAACCGGTACAAGGACAGTAACTTCAAAAGTGGAGACACCAATTTCATCACTGACTAGTTTTGGTCCTGCATAAAGTAGCTTATTTAGTTTGGTAATATTACCCGTTGGAATGATTTTTAACAATTTATTTACCTTTGCAGTTCTTACCTGAACTTTTTAGTGTCCAGATTCCTTTGGAGAGATAATGTAGCCATCTTTTCAGACAGAATTTATTTTTATTAACTCTTAATTCTTTTTCTTTCGTGTGTTTACTTTGATGTTGTGATGTTGAGTTCTGTGGGTTTTTTATTTTGAATGGCGGGCACTTCTTGAGTATATTATTCACGGTTTTTATGTTCTCATATTTCCTTTATCTCAATATCAGAAAACAAACAGTCTTTAAAATTAACTTCATTTTGTCGACAAGCCTGTATTAAATGTGGTAGATTCTGACCAGATTTTCATCATTCTTTTTATATACGCTCTTTGTGTAAGATTGCTTTTAAAATAAATGTCGATTACATTTCTGCTGTATTTACAAGTTCATTTTTTATTTTTATTTTTCTGTGTTTCAGATGCATTGATGCTTTTGTCCTTATTTGTGTGCCTGAACAGCAAACATTCGCAGAATCCCATTACATCCCTTGGTTATTAACGGAGTACTTGCCGATCATGACACTCAGATTTGTCATTTGAGTCACACGTTGATTTGGATCTGTCATTTTTAGTGGGTAGTATTTTGTTCCTATACAAGACCAATGGGGTTGATTATTATCTTCGCTTCAGCCATAAAAGTGAACTGGTATTTTTCAAGAAATATGGCACCTTTGCGAGCCAAAAAAAAAAAAAGAAGATACGCCTTATAATGAAAGTTTTAACTTGGTATAAGTTTAGGTATCCCTTTTATTCTAATCAAATGTTGTAGCTTATATGGGATTCAACTTTTCATCCACTGGATTTTAAAATCATCGTTATTTAAAATTTTTGTATCAAGGTTTTAACTAAAAGTTTAAGATCATGCGTCTCTTTACTAATTTATTTTTTTATGGCCAGGGTTTAATTAGCTTTTCACAATGACAAATAATGATACGTGTTGGGGTTGATGAAGAGTTATTCAAATATTAGCGGGGTTGGGGGAAGAATAAATGCTTCCAAATTTGACTCGTAATAAGATTTCAAAATTCCATATAAATTTCACGACCATACAAAAAAATTGTGCAACTAATGCAGTGATGATATAACTTCAAATACGAGTGAAAATAGTGATAAGACTACTTACAAATTAGATGTTCATCACTTCTGAGTTCAAAGTCATCTTAGTTGAAAGTTTAACTGCAATGAATCTCTTTACAATTTTACTTCTTTCTAGTTTCTCAAACCAGCGGCGGCTAATGCTCTTTCACAAGAGTCAGAGTGTCAGCAAGTCTCCTCAAGTCTCCAGGACTCTTCTTAGTATTCTGGTCGATCTTAACAATGGTGAAATTTGGATAGTCTCGATTCGTCCTCCGATTTCATACTCTTCCGGCTCTCTTTCCAAGCCTTTGGGAACAGTTCTAAGCGCCCTTCTTACAATTGGCATCGCCGTTACTCTCATGTTCTACGGCTTTTTTTCGTTCTTTTTTGTTAACTACCTCCAGGTCTGGTCATTTGGCCGGGATTAGATGATCCGTTTGTGTCCCAAAGCCCCAGAAAATTGTCTGCGTCTCATTCTCTAGGAAGGATTCTGGTTTGTGTATGTGCCATTTGGTAGTTTGGTTAAATTAATTTTCTTGCACAATTCCCTGTGGATCACTTTCCCTACCCAGTCATGTTTAGTCCTTTACGCCTAGTTTGCTACGTTCACTTATTATGTGATTAGTCGTCTCATCTCTATTACCTCACACCCTTCAATTACAATTCTGTTGCGATTACCCACTCTCGCTTTTATATAAGTGGTCCTTATCCGTTGTTTGTGCTGCTATTAGAAGAGATTCAGGTTCTTTCTTAAGGTTTTCTTGTCCATATCTTCTCGTGAAAGATTTCGTCAGTTTGTCGCTTGAAATACCCGTACAGTGTTTTTCTTCCTATTTCTATATATTTTCAGTGCTGTTCCTGGTCACGTAAATAAGTCATCATTATTATTATTATTCATTAGAGTTTTTCACATCAGCGTAAGCTGATGGTCTTTCACTGGAGATTGAGTGACAGCAAGTCTCCTCTAGTCTCCAGGACTCTTCTCAGTATTCTGGCCGTTTTCAATAATGCTGTTGTTTGGATGGTCTCCACTCGGCCGCCAACTTCCAAATCTTTCAGGCCCTTTAATAATCCTTTAGTTACCGTGCCAAAAGCACCAATCAAGATTGGTATAATTGTCACCCTCATGTTCCATAGTTTTTTCAATTCTCTAGCAAGGTCGAGGTACTTATCTCTCTTTTCAAATTCTTTCAGTTTTATTCTGTTGTCAGCCGGGACAGCAAAGTCGACAATTTTGCAGATTCTCTTCTTTCTTTTTTTTTTTTTTTTGTTGATTATTATAAGGTCTGGTCTTCTGGCCGAGATTAGGTGATCCGTTTGTATACCAAAGTTCCATAGGAGTTTGTGTGTCATTTTCTAGGACAGGTGCTGGGTTGTGCATATACCATTTGTTGGCATGATCAAATTTAAATTTCTTGCACATTTCCTAGTGGATCACCTTGCCCACCCAGTCGCGTCTAGCCTTGCACTCCTTGTGTTCCAATTTGCTGCATTCGCTTATTATGTGATTGATGGTTTAATCTCTTTCACCGCATAGTCTGCATTTGCTATTTTGTTGCATCTTATCTATTCTCGCTTTGATATGATTGGTTCTTATGGCGCTGTTTTGTGCTGCCATTAGGTGAGATTCAGTTTCTCTCTTAAAGTTTCCTTATCTTAGCCATGTCCGGGTCTTGTCGTGTGAGATTTTGTTTATTAGTCGTTTAAAACGCCCATGAAGTTGTTTTCCTTCCCATTTTTGTTATAATCATTATTATTATTATTTTACTCATTTGAGAGTTGTTTTTTTTTACATCAGATAACGCTGATGGTTTTCCACTGGAGTTTTGAGTGACAGCAAGTTTACTCAAGTCTCCAGGATACTTCTTGGTATTCGGACCGATCTCAATTATACTGTAGTTTGGATGGTTTCCACTCATCCTCTTACCTCGAAGTCTTCCAGTCCTTATATCAATCTTTTGGTGGCTGCACCGAGCATACCAATTACATTTATTACCACCGTCACTTTCATGTCCCATTGTTCTTCTAAGTTCTTTGGCAAGGTCTAGGTACTTATATCTCTTTTCACTTTCCTTCTGTTACACCCAGTACCCAGTGATCAGCCATGACGGCGAAGTCTACTATTCGACAGGTTTTCCTCTATGTGTTTGTCTGTGTGTGTCTGTGTGTGTGTTGACTATCACTGGGTCTGGTCCTCTGGGCGAGATTAGATGATCCGCTTGAATTTCAAAATCTCAAAGTATTTTCTACGTCTCATTTTCTAGGGCGGATTCTGGGTTATGCATATACCATTTGTTCGTATGGTCAAATTTAAACTGTTTGCTCAATTCCGAGTGGATCACCATCCCTACCCAATTTCTTAGCCATGCCGAAGTTTTCTCGCGTGAGATTTCACTTGTTTCTCGTTTGAAATGTCTATACAGTTGTTTTTCTTCCCGTTTTTGTTTTCTGGTTATTTTTATACTGTTGGTGCTTATGATGTCTATATTGTTTCTGATCGCTCTCATCATTCTTCCTCCGCGTTATTTCATGTAATCTTCTATTTGTTGTATCAATTAATAGATCCTGTCTTGAATGTTGTTATGTACTTTTCCTCCTTCATTTCTGCTCCATTTGTTGAAGTTCTTCCCTCGTTCACTTTAAGAACAGTCCTGAGTATCTTACGAAGGCGACAGCCCTCTGATAAGATTTCGGCAATGTAGTTTGATTATCTCGTTCTTCTTTTTTATTTTTTCTTTCATCTCCGCATGTTTGATGGTGCTCGCTTCCAGTATTCCCAAGTATTTGTAAGTTTCTTTTTTCCGAGCGTTCTGATATCATCATCATCATTATTATTATTATAAATAGTTAATTAAAACCATATAATTGAAATATTTTAAACATTTAATTACGTTCAAATTATTCCATGGGGTGGGATTCCTCTTGGTGTAATAGTGTTGTATATTGACCTCCGACCCGGCCAAGCTGTCAAAATAAGAAATGCACCAGTGTAAATAACTGGTGAATCCGGTCGAAGATATCAGGAGATCAGGGGCGACCTTGACTGTCGAGGGGTTGAATTGAGTGCAAAATTGTGACGCTCGCAGGAAGAAGAGTGGGTGTCAAATTATTATATAACCTCGGCAACAGGAAGTTCAGATCAGTTGGGGAGAAAATTCTGGAATGAGGACCATGTCACAGAGAGGCTGGGCCCCCAGGCCCCCGGTGGAGCAGCCCAGGAGAACGGTAAAGAAACGCTGTTATGGCCACAAGATTGTGGGTCAATATGTTGCTGTTCTGTTCAGTCTCCAACTCACCTCTCACACAGTAAAAGTTTTAGTAACCCTTTCGAACCCTTTCAAATAAAGTGAGAGGTATATTTTTCTAAAGAACTGTGTCCATTCGTCTTCATTGTGTCGTCGTAGTGATTCTGTATGCATCTGCATATGAGTATGCAACAATAGCTTAAAGTGTTGGATTTTTGTGAACGAGTTCGAACTCCAGTCGCGCTATTCCGCTCACTTGGGGATTAATACATTTGGGGAAGGTATGCCTTCCCCTATACCTCTAGCAATGGGTTAAAATACTACTACATTTCTTTTACAAAAGTGGCTTTGTCATTAAATAACCAACGAATGTTGATATGCCATCAAACAAAGAAACCATAACAAACCATATTACAATTAGATAGGAATACCTGAAACCATATAACTGTCTAAATTATTTGTGTTAAGAATTTGAAACCCTAATTGCAAATAACCATCATAATTACCAGAAGCAAATAATTTCTCGTAAAATAAAAACATAAACTTCGGCATTAAGTAACCCAAGTGAATTTGATATGCTTTAAAACCAACTAATCAAACAGCCAACCAAATAATTATGAATGTACACATACATGTATATCTTGTCTCGTATATTTATGGATAAGAATATTTTGAAAACATGTAAACCAACTAAAAGTGGTGGAAGAGTAAAACACTGGAGGCAATAAATTCAATCAAGACACACTTACGAGGAGCCAAGATAGTGGTCACTGTCTGAGATCAAAGTCACTCTGTGGAGAACAGAGATCTGTGACCTAACCCAAGCTGAAACGCAGATGAGAAAGAGACTAGAGAAAGAAAGAGGCAATGGAAATAAAATGAAGTAAAAATTGAAATAACGGAAATGTATCTCGTTCAGAAAAAGGAAAAGGTAGATTTCTTCTTCTTAAAAAAATACGTACACGTAATTCGTAGATAAATTGAGTGGTGATAAAAGACTCACGTGTATTTGCCTTCTCATCTTTCAGTGTCGTGTCTTCCGAAGAAGCAAGGTACACATGGCTTACCTGACTAAAAAGTATTCAATAGAAAATCAAAATATCTTTATTAAGTTCAGCGTATTATTATTCTAGTTGTATCATCGAGCACTTTACGGTCACTCGTCCAATTAATAATTATTGTAAGGATGCATGCATTCGCCTTCGAATGAGTCCTCGTCTGAGTCGTGTATTTTAGAGTAATTTATTTTCACATTAAAATATAACAATTCGAGACGAAATAAGGAGAGAATTTAAGGAAAAAAATGAATTTACAAAACACTGTGCTTTCAGAATTAAGAGCAGCTGCTTCTTATGTAGTAACATAGGGAAGCAGATAAACAGACACTGACTGCTCGGAGTTTTTCGATTTATTGACCGGCAATATATAGATATATATTTATTTATTTAAATATATATATATATAAATATATATGTGTGTGTGTATGTGTGTGTGTGTGTGTGTGTGTTGCGTATACGCGCGCATGTGTGTATGTGTGAGTGTGTGTGTGTCTTGGGCAGTATTTTCCCTTTTAAACTTGTTTGAGTTAGTAGAACAGTAACTTTTATCTTTGATCCATGAACTCCTCTTCAATATATTCTTCCGCCTACTCTTAAAATGAAATTGTTCTCTTCCGCAAATTCTCATCCCACTTGTTCTTCCTCCTACTTTTTTTTATAAATGTATATGACTCATCTTTGTGTTTGTCATTTCATTATTCACTCCCCCGAAGATGGCCTCAGACGGGGCCGGGAGTACATGGTAAGCATTCGGCGCCTTCCTAAAGTCATTCTATCAAAAAATCAAACGTCTCAGACGAGGACTCAAACGGATCAAAGATAGAATAGGTCGACATGAAGTATCTGTCATGTTTAATCAAACATATATACACATATGGGTGCACGTGTGTATGCATTTACCAACCCCTGAGCTTGGGCAGGATGTGACCCAAGGTCAATTTTAGGCAAAGTTTAACGGGCTTGGATTCAGAGTTTTCCTTCTCCTAGACTGGCTGCCTAACCAAGCCTGAAGAACCCCTGTCTGTCCTGCTATTTACCCATAGCTGGAGAGAGAATAAGAGGATTCACACCTTTCCCAAGGGTATTAGTGCTTCTGTGAAATGCAATCAGCTCCGTACAGGATTAGAACTCGTGTCTTCGTGTCTATTTCCTACGACGATAACCACAGCACCACGGGCAGCTACGTGTGTATGTGTGTGATTTGATTCATAGGCTAATGGATTTTATTCCTAATAAATAAGTTGCGTATTGTTCGCCTAACAAAAATTACTCCTAGAAAAATCAAAAATATCTTTATTTACTAAAAGAAAACGCAGAAAAATTGTTGCTGGGTCGTCCACATATGATTGCCAGTCGGAAATAATCAATAATTATTGTAAATTGGTTGGTGACGATGAAGTCATTTTTCAGAAACTATAATCCATTTTGCCGCAGAGCAAAGAGTATAAAAGCTCTTCTTCAGGAAAGGCATATAAAATCAATGGCATGGCCAGGGAACAGTTCGATTCTAAATTCAACTGAAAATTCATCGTGGAAATTTTTAAAACAGTCCAAGAGAAGGTTCGATCCACCAAAAAAACGATCTATTAATTGCCATTCGGGTAAGTAGGGATCAGTTTGATTTATATCAGTTTAAATTAGAGAATTCAGTACCTGAAAGAATTAAGGCTGTCATAAAAGTTCGAGAAGTGCCAATTGAATATCAGTTCTAATATTTTTGTCAATCAATTCCATTATTTTTTCGTCAACATTGGGTTATTTCATTTTTTTCTACAAAGCTTAGAAATAATCATCGCATTGATTTAAATAATTCAATCTTGTTGATTAAAGGAATTTTTTTATGAAACAATCATCATCATCATCATGTCGCGCCGCCTGCGCGGATATCCCTGACCGTCTCTCGCCATTTCTCCCTATCATTCATCGCCACCGGCAGGTCTTCAGGATTACAACCCGTGTCCTCACATAGCTGCTGTATGTAAGTTCGTGCTGGTCGTCCCACTCTTGCACATCCATGAGTGGGGGTCCACAGGAGTACATCGCTTATGAGCTCGTCCTTGCTTCTCCAGCAGTGTCCTGCGTGTCTGGTTCGTCGAACTTGTATAGTTTTTGTGATGGGGGGCAAGTGTCCGTATAGTTGGAGTCTCGTGGGGTGTTGTCGCCAGGACTTGTTTAATACTGCTCTCAACATTCTTGTGTAATTTCCGTCCAGCCTCCTCTCCAGCCGCTTCGTAAGCGTCCATGTGGTGCATCCATATAGCAGTATCGACACAACCGCTGCCTGGAAGAAACTGCGTTTCATTTTATCTGTTAGGTCCGACTTCCATATGATCGAGAGCCTATCGATAGCTGTCCATGCCTTCGTCAGTCGTGTGTCGATGTCCTTCTCGGTTGATGAGACGCTGCTTCCTAGGTAGGTGAATTTGTCGACTAGTTTCAGAGAGGCTCCGTCTAGTGTGGCAATGTTGCCTGTTTGGTTGTAACACATATATTCGGTTTTGTTTGCATTGACATGTAGGCCAATGCCAGCTGCAGCTCGTTCCAGACTATGTAGTAGTGTCTCTGCTTGATTAGGCGTATTCGCTAGTAACGCCAAGTCATCAGCGTAGTCGGCGTCCGTGATTGTTTTTGCGGGGTACCTTTTGCTTCTTCTCTTAGTCAGCTCAAAGCCATTTTCTCTGATTTTGTCGATCGAAGTCCTAAGCACATAGTCTAGACAGATGATAAAGAGGTACGGGGCTAGTGTGTCTCCTTGTAGTACTCCTTGCAGGAGTACTACAAGGAGATGAAACAATAATGTTCAGTTATTAAAGAAAAAAACGTGTTTGCCTTATCTGCTATTGTTGTCTAGCCGCGATACAACTGTACGTATACATACATATACGGAAACATAATCAACAATAATGACGAATGAACACACTTCTTTAGAAAATATACCTCTCACTCTAATCTCGAAAGGGTTGCGAAAGGGTCGCGAAAGGATTATGTGTGAGAAGTGAGTTGGAGACGGAACAAGCTGCAACATTTTGACCCCAAGTTCCTTGGACTATAGCAGCACTTCTTTCTCATTCGGGGGTCCCTGAGGTCTTCAAGCCCTCTGTCTGGAGCTGGTTCTCACTGCCTCAAACTGCAACTCGAACTCCAACCGCAACTGACTCCAACTAACTCAAACCGTCTGTGGCACCTGATTATATAATTGTTTGACGTTTACCTGCTTCCTGTGGGCGTCGCATGTGCACTGAATTCAACCCGTCCACAGATCAAAGTGACATCTTCGACGTCCTCGACCGGATGCACCTGTTCTTGATTGACGGCTCGGTAGAAGGTCAATATGTTACACTTTTAACATTTTTACTACTAAATTAAAATAAAATTCAAGTGACCATACTGTAAGTATGATCACTACGAAATGTTTTGCCAATATTTTTGGTGGGATTTGTTTTTATTTTTATATAGCAGATATTGGTTCTCAAAAACAAAGCGTTTTCGCATTTTGGTGGTGAAAACACAGACAGAGAATCAAATAGTTTCCATTCATCAACATTAGATAGTAATACTGAACTTCGTTGTTTTTGGTTTTTGTTTTTTGGTTTTTGTTGGGGGGAGGGCTTTTTTTTCTTAGGGAAAGTTTTTCAAGAAAATAAACTCTGAGCGCAGGAAATCAAATTAAGAAGCC
Source organism: Sepioteuthis lessoniana (assembly GCA_963585895.1). Classification (NCBI taxonomy): domain Eukaryota; kingdom Metazoa; phylum Mollusca; class Cephalopoda; order Myopsida; family Loliginidae; genus Sepioteuthis; species Sepioteuthis lessoniana. The sequence continues at coordinate 75,969,867 of OY757911.1, read as the reverse complement.
CCTCACTGAACATAGAATGTAACTGATTTTAATTAAGTTGGAATAAAAGCCTAACATTCTCTACTATCTAGCTATGCTACTGTGAATTTTCACCTATAGAAAAGAACTGATTTGATTCAGCTTTACTTTCTCGTTCTTTCGCACATAGACACAAATGGACTGAAATTGATAAGAACGAAAGAAGATATGTACAGACTAAGCCGGATATACATAAAATGTGTGTAATGGAGAGGGAACATGCCTATAGATCTGAGATAGACAGAGATATTGCATTATTTGGAGTTTTTTCTTCTTCTCTCTCACACACACATACACACTTACTCCCTCCCCCTCCCCTCCCCCTCCCATTCCCTCTTTCTCTCTCTTACTCACTCTCTTTCACCCACACACACACACGCGCACACAATATAGCCCTATCAGGTTTTCTCTTTTAAAAATTTGATTTTCTTCTAGACTAAAGATACGAGAATGTTATTTCTATCGAAAACTTATACAATCAAAACGGGTATTATTAGCAATTATTTATTTCCAATCTCCATTGCTTTGAAATTAAGTAGCAAAAATTATATTACATAAATATATATCAACGATGTATTGATTTTTTGACAACTGAATATCAAAATTTTTTGTTACAAAGTTTCACTGCAGTAGAACTTGATAATTAATAATGCCTAATAATGTCCATTTCGATTGCATATCCCTCTAGGAATAATAAAAACCCAATATTTTATGTTCAGAAAGAATTCACATTTTATTTCTTAAAATGTTAGAAATGTATTTATGGACGATATATATATATATATATATATATGTGTGTGTGTGTGTGTGTGTGTGTGTGTGTGTGTGAATGTCGGCCGAACCATTTATAGGCTGACCAAGATATTATCATGGAATGTGACCAAATGAGGGTAATATTTTCGACATCATTCTTTTGGGACCCGCACACTTTTCCATCGGTACTACAGAGCTTTTTTTTCCCATTGGTCGAAAATATCGTCAACCACTCATACGAAGTCATCATATGAACTTTTCAGTCCAACCTCATATATATATATATATATACATATATATACACGAGGGTCATTCACACATCATCAAGTGATGCTGACAATTCGGAGGTCCCTGACCCTCTTTTACCATGAGTCCCTAACATTCATCACTCTTGGAAGGTCTTTTAGGCAGCATTCTATGTTAGCACTGAGTTGCTGGTTGGCGAACCCTGGCGCGTCCATGTGTAGAAGTCCATAAGAGAGCGTCACTTGTGAGTTTGTGAGATGAGAGGTCGGTGGCCGTACAACTGCTGTTTTGTGAGATATTGCTTCCAGGATTTGTTCAAAGCAGCACGCAGAATGTTTGTGTTGTTTCCATCTAGCTTTTTCTACATGTGTTTTGTTTGCGCCTATGTGGTTAATCCATATTATAGTATGGACTCGGCTACAGATTGAAAGAAATCCCGGATTATTTCATCGGATTTCCGTATGATCGATAAGCTGTAAATAACCTCCCAAACCTTCGCTAGACGAATATTGACATCACTTTCAGTAGATGAGATGTTGCTGCGCAAGTATGTGAACTGTTTAACTTATTCCAGAGGCTTGCCACTTAAAGTGAAGATGGGGCCCCCAAGTTTAAGATACAAGAATTGTTTTATTTGCGATCACGTACAAACCAATGCCTCTTGTTGCCTGCTTTAAGTTATGCTGTCGGGATTCGGCTGGGACTGATTTATTTGTGAGAAGTGGAAGATTATCTGCGTAGTTTGCGTTTGTCATTTATCCGGCGGTATATCATCTGCTTCTAAAGTTTTTTCGTTTGAAACGATTTTCTTTTATTAGATCTTTTGACGTTGGAAACACGTAGTCTCGGCCAATTATTAATGAAACGTTTAACGTTGGTATAATATTCAATTATGAATAAACTCATTCTAGGAATACCTTGTCTTTTTTTTCAAATATTTATATTTGCACCCCATCGGATACATTTCCATTTTCTCTTATCAATATTCTCTCTCTCTCCCTCTCTCTCCCTCTCTTTCTCTCTCTATACACACACACACACGCACATATATATATATAGTGGATTTACATACCCAATATTTATCTTGCGTCCTCAGCTTTGTTACAAGTCGCAGCAGCTGCTGAATTTAAACGCTCGGCAGACTTGCGATTTAATTTTTTTTTTTTAAATTCCTTCCATATTTCATCTTGAATTGTCATGTTATTTTATTGTGGAAAGAGAAAATTAAAAGTTGGATTTTACGTACAAGAGGTAAACGTTTTTAAAGGAAACTGTCTGCTTATAAATCCCAAATAACTGAAACTACAGTCCCCAAGTAATTAAAACAGGTACAACTTCACTGCTTTCCTAAAGTGCTATATAAGTGAAATGGATAAAAGGTTAAACCTTATTGATGAAGATATTTTTTATTTTGTATGGAATAATTTATGGGGGTTTAGAAATAAAAACTTTGCCTCTTAGAAATGTACATAAGTTTTGTGTATGTGTATGTGTGCATTTACACATTGCGTGTGTTTACCTATGATACGCCTTATCCTTGGTTATATAAATACATGACAAAATAAATAAGATATATAAAACATAAAGTACGTCCTTTATAATATAGAAAACATAAAGTAAACATTTCTTCGTCCGTGAAGTCAAGTTATGATGATTATGAGATAATGTCTAATCTCCCTCTCTATCTGTCTCTATACAAACTTGCACATATAAGGTTGACGATCAAACCCTTGGGCTTTGAAATCGTGCTCACGTCATGCTATCTTTTAGACATTTGATTGGCATGGTTCTGTAACAGGATCTTCAAGATGAATTATTTATCAAAGGAGGTTGGTCCTGGTTTAGCTTTAAGGCGGAGGGGAAGGCACAGAACACTTTTAGAGCTTACGAAAGAGGAGACAAACATGCAAAAATATATAATTGAAGAAACAAATCTACAAGACTTAAATATTGATAAGTGTTCCTCATAAGTTTAGCAGAGAGCAAAAGTTCTTAGCATCTATTTATGGCAAAAGAGATCCTCACCGGGTGATTATATATATATATATATATATATATATGTATGTAGGTGAGTCAAAGTATTCGCAATAATTTCGTAAAGTGAAGCACAATATGACAGTTCTCAATTCTTTTGCCGAAGTGGTGAGGTTGACGAACCATACAGGACTGAGATACGGAGCTCACCTGATATTCTCCGTGTGCTACTCACAGGATCTACCTCAGCTACCTTGACTTTGCCTGATTGTCGAGATTCTGGCCAACTAAGCGGCAAAAGTTCTTAAACCATATGGTTACAGTACTATGTGTGATCAATTGTACCACTACTTTTCACACAAGAAAGGTTTTTGGTTACTTCTACTGCATTAAAGCCCATTTCGAACTTGTAAAGCGGAATTTCCCAAATTAGACTCGTGCATTCATCAGTACAGCTTTCAAATCACATGCGGAGTAAAACAATGTACAACATGTCAATGCAACAAATACCACGATACTATCAACCGCCAACCCTAGTTTGCAGCTCGTATATCACGTGATCGACGTAGTTTTTATCACGCACCAGAATATAGCAAATATCTTGACACCCCTCGTAACATTTTGCGTAGGCATAGAGCTTTCGCCAATGACCCGGGAGACCTAGGTTCAATCCCCGTACAAGTCATACCGAAGATTCAAAATATGGTACTTGATGCCTCCTTGCTTAACACTCAGCATTATAAGATACGGATCAAGGGTAAAGTAGAGCAATCCAGGGTAAGGAGTAGCACCCTCCCCAACACCTTGATGTAGTAGCTATCGAAAAAGAAGCATTCGAGTCACCCTCAACTGCATATTCATATTTTTGGAGACAGCATTTCAGTGCTGTAGAGTTAGGCAATAAATAATATATAATAATACCCGTTATATATATATGTGTGTGTGTGTGTGTGTGTGTGTGTGTATTCATGTATTTTAAGAGGAGAGCTCTGAAAGTGAACATCTATTTTCACGGACACTACAGCAAATCCAGGAAAACAATAACACCACTGGATAGAGCAAGTTTTCTGCTAAGACAACACAGTTTCCGCGTAGATACTATGGGATTGGATAGAGTGACTTAGTTATTGATGACGTGGAGGTTTGTCTTCGTATATTTTACGTACCTGGCTATTTAAAATCACAGCCACAATCATTAGAGAATGAGGAACACATTACGGACATTTGTTGCAGAGGAAATGTATTACGGTTTTATATTTCCTTGTGCTACTCAATGTAAAACAACTCACAAGGAGTTAGCAATGAAACATTTTTTACCGGAGCAAACATTATCGAAAGGATGCAGGAATGACATGAAATAATAAAAGCACATTATGGAGAGAAAGCCTTATCTTGCAATTGAAGAATCCTTTGTAGAATGAAAGTTGTATGAAGACTTACGTCAAAGCATGGTAGCACGTGTGATACGACCCTAGTTTTGGGTGAACAAGAGCCCTCCCTCTGACAAAAGACGCACCAACTCGTGCGTACTTTCTGGTTGTCGAGTCAGGGGAGAGTTTCAAATTTACCGAATGTTGTATAATGCTACTTCGATCAGGTCACCTAGCAGTCATTAGAAATGTCATTTTTGAAAGTAAGCGGTGTAATCTTTACAACCCCAACACTGGCTATGCATTTTTGCCAGTTCGTCAAGGATCTTAGAATTTTTATTTGAATACCATTCATAATCCGAAATTATTTGGATTAGAAAAAATGTTCAATTTTATAAAAAGTTGTTAGGAGCGCGTTGACTTATGAGTGATATAGGTACCCTTTTTTAAAGTTCTGAACGGGATCAAGTGACAACATCACCTCTTGAGATGCCCTAGAATATTAATGATTTTCTAGCGCTGTTAACTGAATGCTTTAGCACATGAATACGTATGGAACGTAGGGCCATGACTCAACGTAGAAGAAAAAAACTCATTATTTTAAAGTCCGTCTTTGTCGATGCTTTTTCCATTACCAAAAACAGTTATATCATATCATCATTTTTGCCAATGTAAACGCCCTAAAACAAGAAAAACATCAAAATCCCTTGGAACCGATTATGAATTTCCCCAAATTATAATCTTTTCTATTTTTGACAACCGTCGACATAAACCCTAACTAAATTGTCCTAATATTCTTTCTATATCCTGTAATAGATTTTATTTTCATGTTTCACACAGAAGCACTCAATTCTAGCCAATATTTTAAAATCTCAAGCAAACCTCTTTTTTCACACGAAGTAATTTTAATTGTTTATCATATAGTAAGAAATTTCGTAACTTTGTAAAATATATTGCTTATCTAACAAAAAAAATTATTTCACATTTTAAAGATAACATGTTACTTAATTGAAACAATATTTCTTTCAGTGGAGCAGGCCTCCAGTACTCAGAAATATTTACAAAGATAAAACTCTCAACACTTTCGAATAATGTAAAATTAATAAAGAATAAAAATAACGAAACATGAACTTTTGGATATTTATCATTGAATCTCTCTTCTAAGTACAATAAAGTTATCTGTTGTTTGTTACTTTTTCATTACTTATTTTTTGGAGTGTACTACGTGATGTAAACCTTTAATTATACCTATATTAAATTCCACAAGACAAGAGAATTCTAGCTGATACTCAAGAAAAAAAAAACTTTCTTCCAAACGTAATGGTGACCCTTACAAAACAAAAAGGAAAGTAAACTTCTTCCTTGGCTGCTTGCAACAATAGCAAATGTGATGACAACTCACAGACCCTCTCTAGTTCTTTTACCTGCCAATTTGCACGGCAGGATCGGCATTCGAAGCAAATCAATACTAACCAAATCAGTCCGCCATCCTTGTCCCAAGATGGACAGCGTTCATGATTCCTTAAGCCACCGGCCAAGCCACTGGCTGGCACCTAATTCTCAGTGGCGCAATCTTAATTCGTTTAGTGCTAAGAAAGAAAAGAACGACAAAGAATAAAGGCTTAGCCAATTCCAAGAGGAATCCATCTTAGATTTAAAATGAGAAAGAATTTCGCCCATTAATGCCAAAGTTGACTGGCCGGTCGGACAGATATTTTGATCTTTATTTTTGTCACTTTGCCGGTAGGGGAAGAGTTATCTGGTAGCAGGCTGGTAACACGAAGGTGCAGCCTCCCGGCACGAAATGATGTTGACTTTTGTGACTGATTGCTATATGCAAGTGGAGAGGATCTCCAAAAAGAACAAACAAGAAAAATACAAAAGTTAACTGAGAGTTTCCAATCAATAACGCATGAACGATGCTCACGCAAAATCTTGCATATAATTCTAAAAATATGTTTATTCCTAAATGTTTTAAAAGGAGAAGTCCGAAAGTAACACATCTTCTGTAATTCAAAAGAATTAATATTTGAAGCTATATGATTCGGTGTAAATTATTTTTATTAAGGACAATTGAAGCTAATATTATTTACAAAGGATTCAAATCGTTTCTTACTTGAAATCATATAAATGGCTCGAGAAATGAAAACTGACTACGTTATTAAATAACCCAACAAAGGTTGATATCCTGCAAACCAGCTAATTAGCGATAATATTATGCTGTGTTTACGCTCATCCAATACATTATACTTTCCCAAAGGATATAATTACTATTAATTGATTACTTACATTTATATATTTATTCATTTGCAATTATTTCAAAGAACTATTAAAATATGGAACAAAATCTCCCATGGGTATTTTTCTGCTGTAGATGACCTCACACTCTTAAGATTAAGGTTATTAAGTATCATATTGGTCCTTAGATACACAATTCATTTTTTGCATCCAAATAAAGGAAGCCCAATAACACGTTGGAAAGAGCAAGTTTTCAGCTACAAAAGCCTATTTTCGCAGTGTCACCAACATTGTCTATGTGTCTTCCTTAATAGAAAACAAAACGTTGTAGTGTGAGTTCGTTAAAATTTCTACACGAAGAAGCGATACACTGGTGCCCAATTTTTAAGCAAAGCACCGCAGATCTGAATTCAGAGTTTTCTTTTCCACCCTACTATTTACCCATAGCTAGGAGAAATTATGGATTCATGCCTTTCCCAAGCGCATTAGCGTGAAGTGATTCGTAGTCTCATCCAGGATTTGAACTCTACTCACCTCGATGGAAATATGATAATCTGATTTTCTAAACTGTCTTTTTCTTTGTCATACACACACACACACACATATATATATATAAGAGAGAGAGAGAGAGAGAGAGAGAGAGTAACTGTTACTGGGTTGATGTACTTATTTACATGTAGGTTGACATGAATACATGTGTAATCCGGTAGGTCCTAGACAAGTAGAATAATTAGTCGAAAGAATTAATTGAGGATAATAATTAAAGTAGAAAGAGTTAAAAGACACTTTCTTTTGAGAGACTAGTGTATTTGCAAAAATGAGTGAAAAAATATATGAATATTTTTTTTTAAATCAGATATGTTAGACTTTATATAATCAATTGTTCGGAGCGTTTGGTTTTGGCCGCGAAAAAAACTTGTGACGAGTCATTTCCGCAGAGGACTCAGAAGGTCAAGGACGACACCTGCAACGCCATAAAAAAAAATTAACCTGAGAATCTGAAAATTCCGTGCCGTAATGTCAGGTGGAAGTAACCGCCCCGGAGAGGAATGGGGTTAGGTGAGATATAGAAGGAGTAGGAGAAACTGAAGGTAGTACCTGTTCACTTGGTGTAAGTGAGAGAAGCTAATCAATGTAGGTTGGAGTCGGAGAAAAGGGCGAAACCAAATTATTCGTTTTCTAATTTGGGAAGAAATTAATACCATCAATTAGCCGAAAACCTTAACTTTGATATCACCACCACCACCCCGAAATGAGAACTGAATTACTTATAAGCTGAGATTTTAGTCGCTTGGCAAGGACCTCTTTAGCTAAGACCTTGTGCCATCCTTCGATTGAGACTACCGACAGCTGAAAACTTAGCTTACTGAAAGTTAAGCGAAGAAAGAAAAAAAGGCGGAGAGAAGCCACCAGACACGATACTTTGTGAAAAACCCCTGAGACTACACCTTCTGTCAGACTCTCCAGAGCAGAGAAATTGGTTTGCTGCTAGATTTTAATAGTGGATATCAGTGTTGCATCACTGAAGCAAATGAGAGAAAGGTTGAGAAACGATACGACATAACAGAAATATTATCAATGTAACATGCTAAGAATATAATCGATGTAATATACCAGAATACATAACTAAGGAAATATTCACATTGAAACGTATTCCTTTCTTTAATTGGGGTCTTGTTATTTTTTATGTAACCTGCGGCAGTGATTGACTGGACGTAGCAACTTTGAAAAGCGACTGGCTCGCCTTCCGGACCAAAGAACACAGTGGGTGCGGGGGTTCGAGTCAGACATCGAATTCCAACTGCTCGGCCAGCAAGCTGAAACGTCCACGGTCGAGGCCCGTTCGCAGAAGGACGTTAGTTGATTGCTCTGACCGTAGAAGTGTGCAGTTGATTGAGAGATCCTTGGTCGATCTCCTGTGCCCTTGTGAACACATTTGATTGTTGTGGGGTTACACAAGCATAGTGTACTTTCACTTTTTTTCACTACCGTTTCTTTCCCCCTTTTATTTCTCATTTCCGTTTTTTCCCCTCTGTCCATCTGTTACTTTATTCTTTCTACCTCTTACCTGTCTCCTTCTGCTTCATCATATTACCATTCATATTTATACAATTGTTTTCAGAACACTCTATCTTTAGAGTCAATTATAGTCAATATTTCTGTCACGTAAAGCTTATAGACACAGTAAAAGAAGTGATAATATTCGTAATGATTTTTTTATTTCTTTAATGGTATAACAAATCTTTGTAGGTTATTTAATGCAGAAATTTGACTCTTTTCTAAATGCTTGATAAATATCATAACTATATTTTCAATGTTTTATTGATTTTTATTGTACTTTTTACGCTCATTTTTACTCACACAGTTCTTACCATTATTTGCTTGCACGCAGTTATATCAACTTTTCCAATCTAATGCAAATAAGTTTCAAGTAAGTCAATTTAACCCATTGATATGACTGTAACTGGTATTACTACTCCTAGTTAGAGTGGACCTGGGAGAGATTGCAATGAAAGAGTAATTCACACTCCCCAGTATTCCAGAACAGAAACCTGATTATTAGATGCAGTCTTGTGACATACCGAGGACATACCGATTTTTTTGGGGGGGGTACCCTTCCGCATATGATCCAGTCAGTGTATTGGCTTGGATTATAGATTACATTGTAATCAATTTCAATTAATGCTATATATTTTTCTTTCACACACACACATACACACACACACACACGCACACACATATATATATATATGTATATATAGTTAAAATTGTTACTCCCAACGTTAAATAAAATGAGCTACTTTTAAGCAAGGCAATTGTTTATATTTACAAACATTGTCAAAAATAGCTCACCTGATGATGAGCTTCGTGAAAGTCTGAGTCATGAGTTGTTTTACATTTTGATATTTTTATATCTGTGTACCATAATGTTACCAAATTGCACGTTGTACCGTTACACACCAAATGTACAACTGTACCACCACGTTTTCGAATAACCATTCGTACAACCACATACGAACATGTTTATGGCTGTATCGCAACGTCTTAAGTAGTAGTTTGACCCAATTGTAAACTTGCCGTGGGAAAAGTTGACGAACTTACAAAACACTGTCTTAGTTCGCAAACACAAAAGTTTATTCACTACTAAAATTTCTAAGTGGTCGCCGGGAGAAAGAAAGAATGTATAAAAGTTGAGTCGACCATTTTAGCAGAACAAAGAGAACAATATATCATGAAGAGAAAGGGAAAGCAGACCCAGAACTTGAATTTTCTTTCTGTATTTTCTCGTAGTTCTAACGTGTTTGTTCGCTGGCTTCGTCTTCACAGGTTCACTTCTGGTGTGAGCCCCCTTTCCGAAGCCCACCCCGAAATAGGGGCCGATATTTTCGACTGTGTTTACATTTTTGTGGCTGGTGTCCAACTCGCGTCTGTACCTCTTCCTGTCTGACAGCGAACCCCTTTCAAACCTGCGTCGTCCTCTTATTTCCGCCTGGTGTCGGAGGGAGAACCATATCCGTTTCCTGTGGTTCCACACCTGCTCAGAAGATTGGAGACCTCCGGTTTTTTCTAGTCATTTTTAATTAACAGAGTCATTCACTTGTGACTGGCTGACCTATAGCAAGTGCTTTAACCTGGATCACTCAAAGGTCAGCTGGCTTTTCCCGTAGACTTTATGTCTGCTGTTTCGTCTTATTTTTCTTACGCTCACTTCTTACCCAGAAATTAGCTTCTCGTTCTCTTTATAACTTGGACCAACCAAATCACGTTAAAATTATGATTATATGTATGTACGTAAGTATACATGTAAGGATGGATTTTTTGTATATATATATATATATAGCCCTCCACACGAACAGAATGCAACACAAGGTCAATTTTAAAAGGACTTTGACAGGCTTGAATTTAAAGTTTTTCTTCTCCTAGACGTTAGGGGTATTCTTATTTTATTACTAGCTTGTTCTGCTCCTGTAAAGATTAACTCACTTTGATGATGTCCGTTGGGATTTTTTGCAAAACTTTATTTACTTTTTAGTCTCTGTCTTAACTTCTTTTCAATCTTAATTCTTTATGAATGATAATGTAGACTTCTGTCCACTCATGATTTTGTTATCAGCACTACTTTTGTCTTCTTGTGTTGATATTGATATGTTTTTTTGTTCAGTGGTGATTTGGTTTTCAACATTTCGCATCTCAATTCGTTTAGAAAGCTCTCTGCGTATCTTCTTGACGGTTTAACTGTTGACATATTTCCTGTGTCTCTTGGACAGAAAACCAGCCATTTCTTAAAATCAGTCTGGCTAGGTCGCCAAGTCTTGTAATAAATTTAGCGGATGCTGTCCAGATCTCCATCATCCGTTTCTTATATCCCCTTTGATTGGATTGCTTTTAAAATAACTGACGATTTTTGTAATCTTTGTGTAGCTGAAATAAGAACAGCCAGCATTCGCAACACACCGATCAGGATCCCCATGGTTACTTAGGGGGCACCTTTTAACCATGAGAGCCACACCTGTTGTCTAGGTTCCTCGTTGATTGAGATTTGGATTTGTCATTTTCATGGGTAGAATATTATGGCCATGCCAGACCAAGGGGGTTGATTATAATCTCTGCTTCTGTCACAGATGTGATCTGATACTCTAAAACGTAAGAGGATATTTCAGAACACCATAAAAAAATTTTAAAAAGTAGAATCTGGGTTTAATGAGTGATTATTTCTCTTTTACTAAGTTAAAACTTGACAAGTTTAAAACTTAGTAAAAGTTCAATGGCTACTTTTTAAACTGTTGGGGTCTAAATCTGAATTCGTTATTTTAGCTGCCATCTTGTGGGGTCTAAAACTGAATTCGTTATTTTAGCTGCCATCTTGTTCCTGAATTGATTTATGACTTATGTTTAGTTGTTTAAATATGAACTATTTGGGGTATTCCACAATTCCTAATCCTTGTGCACCGTATGAGCGTTATAATTCCAATTCCTCTCTTTATTATTTCTTATCATCTATTTTTTCGTGAACGACGTTTTTAAAAAAGTTTCAGTCTTGTGACTTGAGGAAAGGGAAGTACTACAACAAAAAATTATTTTCTCGACGGATTTTTTTGTTTTCTTTGGAGCGGGGTATCTTTTACAAATTATCAAATTTTTCGGGTTCTTTTTTTTTTACTAAAGAAAAAAAGAAACCACTAAATTTTACTTCAATAGTGCGACAGAGATTTTTTTTAAATTTATAAACAAGCTGAAGTTTTAACATATCGACAAAGATTATGAGTTCAGAAAGTTTGTAGCACTTGATTACATTGATTCCTCATTCTTATATATCGACTCTCGGCCACCGATCGAGTGTTAGATTCCCAATTCGTTTTTTAATTACTTCTTATCACCCGGTTGTTCGCTAACGGCGTTTTTTTAAGTTCCATTATTATTATTAAAATGGAATCTTTTTGGAAGGTTTAAATGTCACCATATATATAGAGAGAGAGGGTAGGAAAGGAGAGGAGAGGAGATAAATCATTTATATGTAGGTGTTCATTGCGTAATGGTTACCACCATTGGAAATGGACAAGGCGATTCTAGTTCAGCATTAGAATACTGAGAAATATTCGGGAGGAGGGTCTGCAGGAATTGGAAATCATTGGGAGAATAGAAACCATCCAGATTACAACATTGCTCAGATTGGTTAGAACACTGAGAAATATTCGGGAGGAGGGTCTGCAGGAATTGGAAATTATTGGGAGAATAGAAACCATCCAGATTACAACATTGCTCAGATTGATTAGAATACTGAGAAATATTCGGGAGGAGGGTCTGCAGGAATTGGAAATCATTGGGAGAATCGAAACCATCCAGATTACAACATTGCTCAGATTGGATAGAATACTGAGAAATATTCGGGAGGATGGTCTGCAGGAATTGGAAATCATTGGGAGAATAGAAACCATCCAGATTACAACATTGCTCAGATTGGTTAGAATACTGAGAAATATTCGGGAGGAGGGTTTGCAGGAATTGGAAATCATTGGAAGATTCGAAACCATCCAGATTACAACATTGCTCAGATTAGTTAGAATACTGAGAAATATTCGGGAGGAGGGTCTGCAGGAATTGGAAATCATTGGGAGAATCGAAACCATCCAGATTACAACATTGCTCAGATTGGTTTGAATACAAGTAGTGTCCGGGAGACCTGCTGTCACTTAGATTCCAGTGAAAGACCACCATCTTACACTGCTGCTAAACTCTCATAAGCAGTAAATTTATAATTAAAATCATTAGAAAATATCAAATTAAACAAAAGAGTGTAAATAGATTAACAAATCACAAAATTAAAACATTATAGCAATATAATCACGTAAGATCGTGCAATGGACAACTGAATATAAAGAAATATCTAACACATGGGAGCCTTTTGGTTTGATGACCCTGCTTGCAGTGACTAAGTGTCATTGACGTTTATGCCAACATTAGGTATTCGCTGATGCTAAAACTGGTGCATGTTTTTTTTTTATTTAGGAAAATGTAATTTTCCTTTTTTTAAATCTAATATGGATTTATTGACTTTAAAAGAAATTCAAAAGTCAATTCAAAAGGTCAGATAAGAACTAGTACGACTCGAACTTTCAAATTGTCAAAACGATAAGTGAGCAGGTTTCGGATTATCTTGGTACATTAGGCCATATTAAATCATAACATCTCTTGCTCACTTGTTGGAGTAAAAAGGTCAAATCTTTGGAGAAATTATTCAGATCTTTGATCTTTGTTTAGGTTGATGTGAAAAGCGATACTCCCCAACAAGATGTAGGCTAGGACCTTTAATTAACCATGTCTCTAGGTTATGGTTTGATTGGATGACCAATCAAAATCTGATAAGACGTAATCAGCGCATTTGATTGGCTAACCAGTCAAAATGTTGCAGAAGAACACGAAATGATCAGTAATTGGTTAGCAAATAGTAAATGTTTGTTCCCAAGGGAATCCTCATTATTTTTAGGGTTAGATGAGAGAAGATATCCGATGTCCATATCAAAGAGAGGAAAATAAAAAAAGAAATCTCTCTAAGAACTAAAGCCTCTCCAGCAAAAGCCTCACTCTTCGAAAAATGTTGTAACATAGAAAGACTGCGCCAGCAAGATACCTCAGTTGTCTGTCAATCAAATACAACAAAAGCCACACAATTTCCTTATTATGAATATATATACATTATTGTTGCACCATTATGTTTCAATAAATAGTTGTTAGTTATCAACAGAGAGAGTTTCTTTCTTGGAGTTGCCATCACACTGGCAATTGTTCAAACGAACCCACCCAACTGTCAGAATTTCCCGATAGATTGTGTCATCCCCCATCTGTCGATCTTTCAAACACAACGTGAGCACAAAAAAAAGATGATAAACCAGCTAGTCGGAAACCCATGTCGAAGTCACTTAACTAAGTACCATGACTAGCATTGGACCACATTTTGTGTCCGTGCTATTCAAGTATAAAAGTAAAGTTAGCGACCTTAGTCGAGGGTTACCCGAAGGATCCTTTTCAATAGCTACTTCACCGAGGTGTAGGGAAGGGCGTTGCTCCATTCCCTGGATTGCTCCCCTTTACCCTTGATCCTTACCCTATAATGCTGAGTGTTAAGCAGGGCGGCATCAAGTACTATTTTTTGAATACTCGACCAGGGATTGAACCCTGGTCTCCCGGGTCATTGGCGAACACTGCTCATTTGGCCAATGGCCCAGTTATATACAACTGGTGTTGTTATACGATGACTTATATCTGCCGTTGATGACGTTTTTTTTACTAACGGCATTAAAGCATTGCAATACCAATGAAAGAAGTGTGTGGACTGCAAATGTGGACTATGGAGAAAAATAAACTTCCTTTTTTCCATTTCATGAAAGTATCTTAGTCGGTCTATGAACTTTTCAGCCAAACCTTGTATATTAAAAATTTGAGGAACAATGTATCAATTGCATTGAATACGTTTCATGCCAGAATCTTTCAGCACTCCATTGTAGGTTTGTATCCATGTTAAAAGTTCTTAAACTTTTTAATAGAACATCAAATGAAAAGCTTGCAATAAATAGACAACTTGCCCCATGCATCTACATAAAAGGTTCACATGTTTTTAACCAATGTCTTAACAAATAATAAACTGATTTATGAGCAAGAAACTTTTTGCACTATTTCTGTTTTTTTCTTCTGTCTCAAAGTCAAACAATAAACTAAATGAGTCAGCTATCCTTGTCCTCAAACAAGAAAAAAAAAGATCAATAGTTCTGTTCCAAAATTTTAATTTTAACACTTATTAGATATACTTACTCATCTTAGCAACTTAAAGGAAGAATACATTTTTTTTATTTTGCTTTTTATTTTTAAATCATGATAACTAAAAAGCAAATGTTGTCTGTTTTTTAGTTCTTGTCACAAAATGTAGACTAGAGAAAAAAGTAAAAGAAAATTATTCAATAAAAAATTCTGTACTTGAAACAACTTTTTTGCATATAAAATTTACCTGCAAATGCAAATTCACTAAATTAGATGAAATATTGCTCAAGAAGTTGGCAATAGGATGAACTATTTACAGTTGCACCTTTTTCAAGGAAATCAACAGTGATGGGTTCTTTCATGTCCCAGAAGACTGTCACCATGATCTTGGTTACTGCTGCTGTGCCCTGAACTTTTTCATTACAGGTGATTCAGTGTGTTTCCACTCCAGATACTGTCTTTTCAGCTCAGGCTTTCAGTAGTAATCCCATGTTTAGCCCATTTGTAAATGTTTTTTTTTAACTAAAACATCCTTCTTTGTACTCATCACACATCCATCTATAAATTCAACTATGCTTACACTTCAAAACCACCAGAAATCTAATTTAGACCTCCTTTTAAGTCTCAAGCACTCTATTGGATTTTCTACCATTTTGAATTACCTCAAAAGAAATATCTTCATAAGATTAAACTAATTTTTGCTATAAACTAATTCTATGGAAAAAATCTGAAAAAAATATCATTAAATTTTCTTTGAAAAATTCCCCTTATTTTTTCAATGAAACTTGTAGCAACTATTATGGGACAGAGGTAGTTGAAAAAAAGAATTTGTCTACCGCTGTACCATAGTTGCCGTTACATTTAGTATAGAAAATTCATATAGAAATGCAACAACTATTTGAAAACATCTCTGCACTTTGGATGATGTCATGCTTAGCTAGGTAGCCTTGCAGAACAGCCTTAGGTAAGTTAAAGTCTTACTGGTGGCCCCACACATCTAGTCTTATGCAAAGCTTTGTAAAGTACCACTGTTGTAGGACAGATTAAGTAATACTTTTTATATTGTTTTATTAAAAAATGTTTGCTGAAATAAATTGCTCCCATGACTGATTTATCAAATTATAATCTTCAAACAAATTCTTTTATCTGTGGCAGAATAAACTCACTTGACAAGCAAAAAATACTAGTTGAAATATTAATCAACATTGGGTAAGAAATCAAAATGATGAATGCAACTGGTTATTTTAGAATCTTTATTAAAACAAAAATTGTAAATTTGTTGAGAATTTTTCCCATTTACAGCAGAAATACTTAAAATAGTTAGAATGATTTCATAATATTTTGGTTTTTGTCCAGCAATAATGTTATATAATTATTGAGCACCTCCAGCTTGAGATCTTATTCAAATTAAATAAGTATTGTTTCATTAAATGTGAATGATTATTTTATCAAGAGAAATAATAAATTTTCTTATGAATGATTGGTTACATCTTGCAGTAACATTGCTTCCCAATAAGAATTCTCTATTTCTTCATAAGGAATAAAAAGTTTATCTTTGTGTTTGTGTTTCTTTTGTTTTTTACTTTTAAAAAATGTAGTTGTTCTATGTAGAGAAAAGACAAACTCTTTTGAATTATCAATGTATAGTCAAACCTTCTGGACTTAAAACCATATAACTGGGCACAAATTATTTTTATCAAGAATAATTACTTGAATCTATAATTGTTCACAGAAGAATTATCTTTTGTTATTTGAAATTATACAATTTCTTGAAATACTTAAAACTATAAAATCATGCACTAATTATTAGTATTAGATAGAAATACTTGAAAACATATAACTGTGTAAAAATTGTATGAATTAAAAGTGGTAACTTGAAGCTATAATCACTGCTTGGTATAAAAAAAGGCAGACATTGTCATTAAATAACCCAGCAAGTGTTGATGTGTCATAAAAACCGACCTTTTTAATTCTGTCTATTTATAATATGTTGGCTTGTTGGTTGGGTTTGGTTTTATGGCACATCAACTATTGTAGGTTATTAAGGCCAAATCCATTTTTATGCATATAAACAGTTCTATTTCAAATGATTCAGTTTAGCATAAGAATAGTTTTTTACACACAGTTAAATGACAAAACAGTTCTATTTCAAACAATTCAGTTTAGCATAAGTACACAGTTTCAGTGTCAAAAACAGTTCTATTTCAAACTATTCAGCTTAGCATTTGTACACAGTTTAGTTCTATTTGACCTATAGATAGGACCCTATCAGGTGCTAACACTTCAGAGTGGACCTTGGAGTGATGGCAATGAAGAGGTCCTTCACATTCCCCAAAGCTCCAGCATTATTGGAGCTTCACCATCAGATTGTTTAGTGTCATATCCGGGATACTCATTGGGGAAGTCTTACACTTCTGCAGAGATTCAGTCAGTGTATCCTACAGCCCCAACTGACTGGGCAATTTTATAATTGGAGTATTTTGATTGATGATTGTTGGCTCTTCAAGAATGCTACTATCTATAAAAACTGATTCAACTCAAATAATTTTTCTAATTTGAATTAATATAATGTCAATTAATTCATTCCTGGACAATACACTAAAAGAAAATTAAAATTATTGTAAGAAAGGCCAGTGATGGTTGCTACATTAAAACTTTTATTAAAAGTGTCTGACCTAATCTTCTGAGTCCAAAATATCAAAATGTAAGCCTTATGGTCAATAAAAAAAAGCAGTCAGCCCAAAATATCAAGCCTACAGTTTATGCTAGAGCTCAAATATTAACCTTACAGAGAATAACAAAATAGCTGTCAGTTAAAAATAGTTTGGTTAATAGGTTCAAAAGTTTAAAATTCACATCTAAATCCAAATATTGTATCAAAATATCTTTGAGACTGAAAAAAGAAGAAAGAAAAGAATTACACTTCCTGACCATTACATAAGAATTAGAGTATCATAAAAACCTTTTATATGTTTGAAATCAAAACTTTGTAAATATGATTGAAGACTTAAACATTAAAGAATTAACTTGAAACTCAGTGGTGTGACACTTGATTATTATATCGGAGTAGATAAGTCAAAACCTATCTATTCATTCATTCTTGTTCCTTGAGGCTTACATTGATCCCTCTCGGTAATCTTTTTCAGATGGAAATGTATCAGCCTCAATAAAAAGATCTGAATAACGTAGAAAGAGCTCATTAAAACACTCAACTGAACTATCCTTTTTGATAAAACTTTTCTGATTTAATGTGTCATCACTAATTCTGTCTTGGCTAGATTCTGACATTTGGGTTGAATCACAAGCAAAATTGGGTAGTGATTCTATTAAGTTTTTATAGGTTGAGCTGTAATCATGAGTTTTTTTCTTTTTTTGAGCCATGATTTTATTTTTATTTTTAATATCTGTTTTTGTTTCTTTCATCTTGTGTTTATCCAGGGAGAGGATCTGAGGATCAACTTCTGTAAGAAATGTTCTTGTTTCATGAAAATCAGATTTTCCTTGTTTGGATGCAGCTTTTTGACAAGATGGATCCTTTGATGGATCATCTTTACTCTGATTTCCTTTTTTAGTTTCTGTAGTTGATATCCCTGTCTTTACATTCTGTGGCAAAAACAGTGGACTCATCTGGGCTATTTTGTCTTTGTCTTTAACAGCTTCTTCAGGATATTCTCTTTGGGGTTCTGTTGTGTTTGATGGTGAGGTTGAAGATGGAATACTAAATTTCATTTTGGATAAATCCATTCCAGAGATGACCTGAAAGTAAAAACCAAATATATTTACAAAATATTTGATTATACATCTACATAAGCAGATATAATGATTACAAACATATAAAATTGATTCAAGTGAGCTGAGTTCAAATCTGGTCAAGACAGTTTCTGAAGTTCAGTTTAAAAGTCAATCTAAGAATTACACACACACACACACACACACACATATATATGTATATATATATTTCATCATGATCATTAATCAGAAGATTTTGGTTTTGATTAGCAGCCTAAAGTTGTGGTAAAAATAACATTTAAAAGATTTTGGGAAAACATTTACTCTATAATTCAGTATTCGAGCACACTTTTTGGTTTTCAAACTGTTTATTGGTTAATTGTAATTTCATTTTTATCTTTCTTATTCAACATTATATATATATATATATATATATATATATATATATACAAATTCATGTGTAATCTATATATATATATATATATATATATATATATATATATATATATATATATATATATATATATATTTATATTTTGAATTTTACAGAAATTTGATGTGATAAAAAGCAGATTTTGTGTTTGTCAACTACTTATGACTGGTATATGCTATTTAGATTATGCTCATAAAAGCAATAGAAGATACAGATCATATACATTTCAGCAACCATAAAGTCTTTTATTACCTAAAATCATTGGGGGATCATCAAGCATAATCATTTGTAAGAGTTGCTAAAGTCATTATATAATCTACTAGTTGGGCAACTTTTCCACTTAACAATGTGTGTTTGCCTTGTTCACCCTCCTAGACTGATTTTGTACAAGATTTTTGAAGTAAAAAACAAAATGTCTATTTTGCTTTTTTTTATGTATTTCTTTTATTTCTTTTTTTTTTTTGCTTGTTTTTTTTAATTATCAAATTTCATTGAAAACAAATTTCCTACCTGTTCAGTGCACTTTTTTCAATGTTGAATATTGATCAGATAGAATAAACATTATACATTAAATATTTCAAATATTTTAAATATTTCAAATATTTTAAATATTTCAAATATTTGTAAGTTTGATATACCTAAACAAGATAATTGTATTTTGCCTCGGCTGAAAATGGGATTTACTTATATCTCAATATTTTATGTTTGCAATTTGTTAAAATTCTGTTTTCATCATCTTCATCATCATGTCACGCCATCTGTACGGATCTCCCTGACCCTCTACCGCCACCCCTCTCTATCATTCATCATTTCTGGTAGGTCTTCAAGGCTACATCCTGTATTAGCACAGAGCTATTGTATGTAGGTTCTAGCTGGTCGTCCTGTCTTCGCTTGTCCATGTGAGAGGGTCTACAGGAGTATGTCTCTTATGAGTTCATCTCTACTTCTCGAGTAGTGTCCTGCATGTCTGGTTTGCCTAACTTTGATAGTTCGTGTGATGGGGGGTAAGTAGCTGTACAGCTGTGGCTTTGTGGCGGTGCTGCTTCCTGGACTTGTTCAATATTGCTCACAGTATTCTTGTGTAGTTGCCGTCAAGCTTTTTCTTGGTACATTTAGTTGATGTCCATGTAGTGCATCCATACAGTAGTATCAACATGATTGCTGCTTGAAAGAACTGCGTTTCATACCAAAAACATACCTTTTGGGTAGGTCAATCTTACCCCTCAACAAGTGATGCAATCAATGTATTTTAAGAAATGCTAACAAGGCAATGTTACTTTTTTTTACCACTCAGATAATGATATTTGTAAGTAATATAGGAGTGGAATTAAAGCCATAGCAATTATTGTAAGGTAATTTAAAAACTCTGATTTGATTCTCAAGAAAATGTCATCTCCTTAAATGATTGGTATATTTAAAAACATTTAGAATTTTTCTGTTAACAATAATATTTTGGTTCAAAAGTTTAAAGATCACAGTCTTGGGTATAAGGTCAAACATATATGACCGATCAGCAACAACAAATAAATAACTAAAGTAAACATACTTTAATGTTTTGATGTATTGAATAATTATATCTCTAGTGGTGATGAAATAGAAAAAATTTTCTTATTTTCAAAGGCAGATAAAATTATTACTTACTTGGTGGTTCCATTCATTAGCAATCTACCAAACTATCTATTTATCTCAGTCTCTTTCTCTCTCTCTCTCTCTCTATATATATATATATATAGAGAGAGAGAGAGACAGACAGACAGAGACAGAGAGAGAGAGAGAGACAAAGCCATACACTCTAGCTTTGGTAGGTAACCAGTCTAGAATAAAAACCCTGACTTAAAAACCAAGAATCCCCTAAACATCTAGTCACTTTCTTCAATTTCTTTCTGGCAATTCTGGTTGCAAAACTTATATCTGTCCTTTCAATAGAATCCATCAGTATCATGAAAAAGAAAGCCAAGCATTGGCAACTACCCATCTTCTGTACAAATTCACCCAAGTCTACTCAGAATAATAGATGTTTGGAGGATTTAATTATATTGCAGTTTTTTATTGCAAGTTTAATTCTGTAATATATACATATAAAGATATTAGTCAGGAGAAAATATAGTGAGAGAGAAAAAAAAAGAAAGTAAGAGATTAAGAAATGTAGTCTTCCCAGTTATACTAATTTATATGACAAGATTTTCATCTTCCCATGCTTTCTTTCTTTCTTCTGTTTACTCGGGTATTTAAATAGATTTCAGTAAACTGATGCTTCTGCAACAACTCACTAACACAAATGATGCCCTTATATCTAATCAAAGGAGGAGCAAAAATTTTAATACGCACAATTAACAATACCATCATATTTTGCTAAAAAGTATACTGGCTTTAAATAACAGATCTTATCTCTATGGAGTTGATATGTGTGCTGCTTTATTTTCCTAAAACTTAATAATATATTTAAACCAAAACTAAAAATACCAAACACATGGGAACACAGAGACATTGAAGAGAAAACATTCAACAGCCTCACAAATTTATTTCAGTTGTCACACCAATAAGAAAGAAAAAGAAACATTTTTGAAAATTATCAGCATTCAATTTGCAAAAGAAAATTTATAAGTATTCAAAATCTTGTTGAATCAATGACTTTAACTTTATTTTTTACTTGAAGTAAATTGTGGACAAAAAATGAATATTCAGTCTGTTAATAAAAACATTATTCACTTCCATCAAAAGTGATACACTCACAACCCATCCTCTCATATACTAAAAGATGCACCTTTTCATGAATGTACACAACAGTCTTCCTAGTATGAATTTCCTGAACAACACACACTTAAACATTTCTAAGCACAATTCATGCTGCATCCATGTTTTATAATATCAAAACATACAATTCCAACATGGATATCAACCCCACAACACTGGTCAACTTCACTCCACTTCTTAATTATCTCATATAATATATTCACTGTCTTTATTATATGTGAGGCCCCTTTTTCCATTTATTAAAAGCTCTTTTGATTCAATAGCCACCTTGACTTCATCACAGTTTCAGTTTCATTACCACCAGGACCACCAATCACACCAATGAGACTTATAACTGACCTGAATGATAATATCAAAGCCTGAATGCTTTCAGAGAAACTTAGGATGCCTTACATAGTATAAAGGTTAGCAAGTTATAGCAAGTAAGATTCTGACTGGGTGCTCAATACAAAATTCATGACAAACTAAGTAAATGACTACTATCTCAGAGACCAATACAATAATTGATTAAACTTGGCCAGAGGAGAAAAATATACAAAGCAATTCCAAAATTAGAAAATAGTGGCATGAATTTGACATTTGCATACTGGGATGGAATGCTTATAAATTTTGCCTAAAAATAAGTTCAATACTAACAATGTTTTATAAAAAATTATTTTTCTTCAAAACCAAAGGTCATAATCATCATCAAGGTATGCAGGAGGTATGGAGGTGCCCGTGGTGTAGTCGTTATCGTCGTAGGAACTGGACACGGCGACACGAGTTCAAATCCTGGACGAGGCTGATTGCATTCCACATAGCACTAATACCCTTGGGAATGGTATGAATCCAATTATTCTCCCTCCAGCTATGGGTAAAAAGTAGGGCAGACTAGGTTCTTCAGCCTTGGTTAGGCAACTAGTCTAGGAGAAGGAAAACTCTGAATTCAAAACCTGTTAAACTCCGCTTAAAAATTGACCTTGTGTCATATCCTGCCCGAGCGGAGGGGTTGGGTAAATAGGATCAAGGTATGCAGACAGCATGAAATCCTCTAATTCCCTCTCATTATCTGTCCCTCTCAGCTATCACACTTGGTAAGTCTCTTAGACGGCAACCAGTGTCTGCATGGAATTGATGAATGAAAGTTTTTACTGGTCAGCTAACACTGGTGTGTTCCTGTTTTGGAGTCCATAGGATAATATCACTTATAAGATCTTTCTTACCTCTCTAGCAGTGCCCAGCATGTATGACTTGGATTGTTTGTGAGATGGGAGGTAAGTGGTCATACAGCTGCTGTTTTGTGGAATGTTGAAATTGAAAAACAGCATGCAGTAAAATGCAGTAGAATTTGGCAATAAATAAAACTTGATTACAGTTTTCATTGTATAATATTCTTGTAGAATTTTTTCAAATTTTGGTATCTTTTGTTAGGAAGAAAATTAGCATTTTATTAAAAAATTACCTGAGCTGTACTTATGGCTGATACTGTATCAACTCACTTAAATAAAACTTAGCACTTTTTCACTCTTTTAATTCTCATTTTAATTTGCACATCCAGTCTATTTTCACTCTAAATGTCATCACTCATTGAGGTTCTGTTTTTAAAAACTCTATATGATGACCACTCCCACAAATTCTTCAATACTAAGAAACCAAAAATAGCACTACCATCTTTCCAACTGTCAACATTCTTCCTGGTTCACATCTGGTATTGGTAGCTATGGCTACTTCAGTGTTTCCTGACATTTGTGAAAGGAAAAGAGCTGCAAATAACAGTTCCTTTTGTGTCTAAAGCCGTTTAGGTTTCTGAATGCCAGGATGTTGATAGTGGGTGGAGAGAGAAAAAAAGATAGAATCAAAGGCCAAAGTGTTTTTATTAAGGTGGGCCACCTACAGCTAAGTTAACACTAAATAGATCGAAGACATAGGTTACAAAATTTATATTTCTACTTGAAAGATTTTACAAGCAAAATATTTTTATTTCTCTCCATTCAAAGGATTATCCAGGAAATTAGATTCTATCTTCTTTCAATTATTCACACAGTGTTTCTATTGGTGTATTTTCTGTACATCTTTGGGTGTAATATGTACCTTTTGTAAGAAAAGTGGCTCTTGAACTGGTCTTTTTTCAAAAACAAAAATTGCATCAAAGATCTTTTTACAGGACTTCATTTTGCTTCTCATTACTGCTGTGATAAGTCTTTCTTCACTCTTGTTTGTGTTACAGTCTTTCTTCTTTCTACACCATGATCACCTACCCTACTTTGTATTCTTTTGTCACTGCTGGCTGTGACTCTTGTGACACAAACTTGTTTTTCTAATTCATCTTTTTGTTTCTCATCGTGTCAAGCTCAGAGATGAATAACAATGACCATATTTTTATGTGGCCATTTAACTTTATTTATCAACATCTTTTCCCTTTCATTACACATTTGTGAAACCAGGGAGCCAGTAAGATCAGAGCATAGATAGAAATTAGATCCAATCAATCTGGTGATTCTTCACCGACTGAAGTTATAATCTATCTCCAAACTTTCCCATACAATGAAAGCCAAATTTTGAAGTGATCCTAAACTATCAATTACACCATATGACACCAAAATTTTTAATATTTTTCAACCTATCTACATTACAAACCAAATAAAAGATTTTGCCAGTATATGATGTAGTATTAGTATATTCTTCAAACCCCAGAACTGTTGCATCCACATGTTTAACAAAGCTGGCCGATCTTCTTCATATAGAATGTCAAGATCATCTTTCAGGTGTACAGCCATGTGCATTCTCATTAATTTCCTTGATCTATGGACCATTTTTCTGAACTTCTCTCTAGTCCAATTTTAGAATTGTCCCAAATATCTCACGGGCAAGATTGTCAAATCACTTATACCTTTTATTAAGTTCCTGCTGAAGATTTTAGTTTCCAATAGTTTCCTTATCACTCTATGGTATTTTTTCTTTCATTTCTATTTACTTGATGGTATTTACTTCTACAATTCCCTAATATTCTTTTATTCTAAGAATGTTGATGCTTTCCTTCTTGGGTAGTTCTATTCCTTGTTATTTCTTTTATACTTATATTCATTAAAATTATGGTACATTTTTTCTATTCCAAAATCTATCTCTGTATCCTTGCAAAAGATTCTGACTGTTTTTATTAATATTTCCTGCTTGTTCATATTTTTGACAAGTCCTATGAAGGATTTATTTTTGCTCTGTGCTTTGAAGATGAAACAGAAAGTAAAGAAATGGAACGGAACAAATATTTCTGCACAGATGTACATATTATACTAGAAAAAACACCAGGCGAAATGTCATGTGATCAACAAAAACATACAATTTAATTGCCTGAAAATTTTTCATCACTTAGAATATTCAGACTATTGTCTTCATCGTTATACTCACAATGTTTCAGTCAACATGAAAGCCTTGCCTTGTTCCATGTCAAACTCAGGAACCTACACAGACTCTCAAACTAAACTCTTTATTTAATCCATGGGGATTATTCTGATTCCATTAACCATAACCAGGTACAAATGTAAAACCAGAGTAAGTATTCTTTGTAATCTTACCTGTAGTTGGGATTGAACCTACAACCTTTAAACAATTCCGTTCAAAAGTACTTTCCAACCAAATGTCTTATCTACTTACTTACTATTATTTGTGATTTTTTACTTTAGTTCATATGGCAATTTATTTTCTTATCATTTTTTTTTAAGAATACCAAAGGACATATCTGCTAAAATACTGTGAATATAACAATCAAGATGAAGACAATTGTCTGAATATTCAAAGTGATCAAAATTGTCCGACTTCTTTTCAGAAATTTAGACAAATAATGCCTGAACATATTTTTGAATGTTATTATCCTTTCTCAAAATGATAGGCAGTATATGGTGACAGTTGATATGTATTAGTTTTAAAGTTTATGCAAAATTACCTACTTTATATATTGTAAAATATAAAGGGCAACTAATGGTTGCCTGACATTTTTTTCTGTAGCATTGCTTAGTATTCAAAATAAAGCTATTGGGCATATTAGAGCTTATTGGGATATCTAGCTGAGTCCCCATTCACTAAAGTCCAATAATAGCATTATTATATCTAATGATACATCAACACTAAATAAACTTAAGATAAGCTCATTTTTACAAATAGGAACATTTGATACATAAGGTATTAAAAAGAATATTCAAGTATGTCCCAACAAATAAAAGAAACACTTTGTTCAAAGAACAAGCAGTGTATGAAATAAGTTCAAAAAGTCTTACTTCTTTTGGGGGTTTAGCCATGTGGATTTTACCTTTCAATGACAAAATAACACAAAGTCCATCACTGGGATTGTTGCATATCCAATGGACCTTCTTCCATTAACCAAAAGAAGAAAAGACATAATAGCCTATTTACAAAACTATTTGTATATTAAATATTAAGTGAGTATTTATTTATCTATTTATTTTATTCATTCATGTATTAATCTTCTCTATATAAGAGATAAATTCCTATAATATGCATTTTTTTGGATGATATAGTAAGTTGGCTGACCATAGTCTCAAGCGACCTGAAGGCTCTATTTTCAATAGCTACCACACAAAGGGGAAGGTGCTACTCCTTTCCCTGGATTTTTCCACTTACTCTTGATCCATACTTTATAAACCTAAATAAGTAAGTAAATACCATTTTTGAGTCTTTGGTATGACTTAACCTGGGATTGAATCCTGGTCTCCCAGACCACAGGCAAACATGCAAACCATTTTGCCAATGGAGACTATATGTCAAAGGAATATAAGGAAATAATAAATACCATGAGTTCAGTATGAAAAAAAGTTCATTTTCTCCCGATTACAGACAGTTTCAATTAATATGCTTGTATTGTATATATATAGGGTGCGGGAGCAAAATCAGGCATATTCTAGAATAATAATCAATGACTATTAAAAACAAGAATAATTTTACTTTTAAAAGATAAACACCAAAATAAGAAGATAAACACAAAACTGTAAATCTACTCAATATGGCCATCATTTTTTCAATTATTGTATCAGCACACCTTCAAAACGATTTGCATACCTTCAAAATAAATTGTTCAGATATTTCATTCCATTTTTCCTTAGAAGCAATCTTAAGCAAACCAATATTTGGATGGGAAGTTTCATTTGTTTTATTTTCTAAAATGTCCTATATATCAAGGGGGTTAAGGTTTGAGCTTGATGAAACCCTAATTATTTTGAAAAAATATTTTGGCTTCATTTTGGCATTAAGCAAATCATAGATTCTTAGTCGTTTCTTTTCTTGCTCACTCATATTGGACTGAATTTTAATGAAAGAGTGCTTGAATGATAGAGCTAATCATGAAAATTTAGATTTATCATGTTTTTTTTCAAAAATTAGACAAATCAAATTAAAAAAAAACTTTTAGAATTATTCCATATTTTGCTTCCGCACTCTGTATATATGTCCCAGCATTTCACTTAAAGAGTTGTTGAACTTCCAGCACAGTTGATTTTTTTCTAGTGATGAAGGCTTGCAAAGGCCAAGCTACATTTTTGAATAAGCTGATAACGGAAGAATGGTTCACCAATGTCCAACAGATTGACCTGAACAACATTCTTTAGGCTTTCAATTCAGTTTTTTCTTCTTGAAGACCGATTCCATCCCGAATGTTAAAAAGCCCAAACTGCCCAAAAGATTATTGTCATAAGGAAATAGATTTAGTGAGTAAAGTTCTTTCTTAAGGTTTCTTTGTTTTTTCTAATTGCATATCAACCTTCCTGGATAATTTAATACCAAAACAATCCTTGTAGAAGAACAGTAGTAGTACTATTTTACCCATAGCTGGGGAGCAAAGTTCAAATCCTGGACTCACTGTGTGTTTCACTTAACGACTCTCAGAAAAGCAAGAATACTTCCGGTTTTTTTCTCTACTTAAACTTATATATGTGTGTGTGTGTGTGTGTGTGTGTGTGTGTGTGTGTGTGTGTGTGTGTGTGTGTGTGTGTGTGTGTGTGACCACACCAGATGTGGGGCTATTCTCTCAAGTTTATCTATTTCAAAACAATAAAAATTCTCTCATACAAATCATTTGCCCTTTACACTTGTTGGATTCAACATGCTGACTCAAGCCATTTTAACACAATAACTATTCTAGCTTTAGTATTCACAACTCATTTCAGACTGCTATGTTTAGAGATTAATCATATCAATGTCTCATCTCAGAAATATAGAAAGATATCATTCTCGCTTAGCTTTACTTTAATTTTCACGCCTTAAAATGTTGATTTAGACAAATTTTGCAGTCAGTGTTCTTAATAATGTTACACAAAGAAAATAAATAATGTAGCTAGTTATTTCAGGTCTACGAAAATCAGCTCTAAAAACAAAAGAAATCATTCTAAAAATATGACTGCAAGAAACAGATTTTTTTCAGTAACTATCAAAATCTTAAAAAATTTTTTTTTTCCACTTAATTGCAAAATATTGACTGTAAATAATGTTTTGTCACTTACGATGCCATATAAAGGAAATGTACTAATACTACAATAGATGCAAAATATTTTAGCATCATGTAAATTCTGTGAATGCATGTAAGTGTGCGTGTTGGGGGGGGCTGTGATCTATTCCACAGACCATACAGGGAATGCTGAGAATCAAAGTTTCTGGTGAGAACTAAGACATGCAACTAACCTGAGTCAAAAACATTTGTTTTGAAAACTACAACAGATAAATTGAAAACAACATGAGTATTTTTTAGTATGGTTAGTCAGTTATCTAGTATCAACTTGGCAAATTTGCAAAAGCTGAGAGATTTCATGAATTCTTTTTTAATAAAATTTAGTTGGATGCTAATATTCTTCTTAAATTCTAAATCATATATATTGTAAATTAGGCTAAAAATAGTGACATTGTTGTATTTATGTTCAAATATCACTTGGGCGACTGTGTCACCAAAAAAATTAGTGCATATGTTGGTTTTACCACTACAACACTCTCTAGATGACTTTCAATGCGCCTTAATGATTCTAGCTCCATAGCCTTACATCCGAAAACCCATTCTATTCCTAAATCCAAGTTTTGAAAAATTCTAGCGGAAAAAATCACTATAATTGCACACAAAATAGATAAGCTATGACTACAAATCCTAGAAGCCCTACATATAAAAACAAAAAAGCCTAAAATTAATAGAATAAATTTTGAAAATAGTAACAATGTTTTGAAATGCCTTTAGAATTTTTTTTTAATATACTGTATTTCTTTATAGTATTCTATTTCCGTTGAGAGCATTCTGTTTTTTAAATTCATCTGCAACTTAATTTTATCCAACTCAGTATTTGCATAGTTTTGTTATATTATAAAAACAAAAAAATCTTTCAAAACTCATTAAAATAAAACATTCTTTACACATGCAAGCAACCCCTGATGATGGCCTACGAAGGGTCCGAAAGTGCTCGGGACAATTTTGGTAAATTCATCGACCAATTCCAACCTGAAACCAAGACACTTCAGGAAACTCTAAAGGATCTTGATAAAATTATATAGTCAAAATGTCTTTATTATTTAATCAAACATGCTTAAATGAATGACTGCACATGTACATTATATATATATATATATATATATATATAGAGAGAGAGAGAGAGAGATGTATTGTGAGCATCTATCTATATATATATATATATATATATATATATATATTGTGTGTATGTATATGTATGTTTTATATATATATATATATATTTATATATTGTCATCCACAGACAAACTGTTTCATTCTATCACAAATCTTCAGTGTGGCTAGACACGTACAACGCTTGGATTGAAACCCGCCCGACTTACATTAGACTTAGTATCATACAGCTCAGCCAACAAGCAAACCACATCAGCTTGGGAATTATAAGGCATTAAGTAGGAGCTTTTGTTTGTTTACATTTATACCAAAGTGCTCAATTCATTCAAAGAGCTTTGTATTATGCAAGTGGCAGCTGTAAATTCCTTCACCAGATTGCTCAACCCCTATGGTGGAGATATATATTGTCATAATATGTGCATATACATATATGCATATACATTATGTACACCTATGTATTGTATATAAATATATATTTAGATAGATAGATAGATAGATAGATAGATAGATGTAATGTGTGCATCTATATAAATATATATATATATATATATATACATTGTATGACATCATTTTTATATGCAAATTAAATCATAGACTTACCATTTGTTCACACATACACCAGAAAAAAAACATAAATATATCTAAACAGTGGTGGAGTGAGAAACAAGCATACTATTAATACATGAATATTTTAGTTTTATTAGAAATCCAATGTTTGGCTTCCAGGGTTCATTTCATATAAATGCTTCTTGGAAATGTGTGTACCTTGATATATCCAACCCTTTACTCTAGTGTTCATATAAAGACTCTCCTCCCCACAAAAAAAAGAAAAATCAACTCCAGACTAGTCTGAAGCCTGAGTAAATTAATATCTATACTATTCAATAGCAAGTCATGATCTTGTCACATCCGCAGGCAGCCAACAAAACATGGCAAGAGAAAAGAGAAAACTCATAAGCAGCAAGTACTGAGTTGTCTCTCTCTATTAAAGGAAAGTGGAACCATCTGTTTTTAGTGATTTGCCTTTAAAAAAAGAATACTATATATATATATTTTTGTAATTTCTAAGTTTTTATTTTATTCATACTTACTTAAAGGGCCATGAAACTTAATATCGACTCAATTCCTATTTAAAGAATTTGTATATATTTATATTTAAAAATAGTGAGAGAACATCAGCAGGCATTTTTCAGTGTTTCTAAAAATCATACCAAAATCCTTTTCCAATCAACTCTTTGTGGTTTGCTAACATTTTCTGAATCTAACATTTTGCTTTTCCAATTTTGAAAATCACATTGTAGGTAAGCATATGATGAGCATTCAACTATATATATATATATATATATATATATATATATATATATATATATATATATATATCAAGTATTTATTCTTAATGCAAATAATTTTTACGCATATATGTATGGATTCAAGAATTCCAATTTAATATTAATAATTTGTAAGTATTTATATGGTTTCAAGTAAATTTTGAAAGGAAAGAAGAAATAATGATACTGTTAAAATAAAAGTTTCCTTATTTTATAAATTTAATGGAACTCTTTTTATTTCTTTTCCTTATGTGATAATAGATTTTAATCAAAAGCTTATTAGATGACTTTGCATATTATACTTTTATATTCAGGTCTTTAAATTATTAGATTGTAAACTTCTCAAACATTTATCTTCATCTAACACTTAGAATATAAGGCTTCAAAAATCAAAATTACCAACTGAAAAATTCTAAACCTGCTGTTATGAAATATATAGGAAAAATAAAAACCTCAAAATGATATCAAATAGCAAATTGAAGTTGGTTTATACTGTAAGAGCACTTTACAACTTTTCACAAAAAAAGATCTTGCTAATATGAGCTGTTTAGGGCAATGTATATTCAAATTGGGTCATTAAAAAAATCGATATGGCAAATTTCTTTAAATTATAATCCTTTGCAAAGATCTTGCTAAATATGCTTTTCTTAAGTTATACTTTGTTAACCATTTAGGACTTTGCAAATCTTGAAAGAGAGACTAGAACCAAAAGGCATTAAATTTTGATTAATCATCCTGAAGAAAAAATTC
The DNA here is from genome assembly GCA_963585895.1 of Sepioteuthis lessoniana. Classification (NCBI taxonomy): domain Eukaryota; kingdom Metazoa; phylum Mollusca; class Cephalopoda; order Myopsida; family Loliginidae; genus Sepioteuthis; species Sepioteuthis lessoniana. The sequence continues at coordinate 75,938,418 of OY757911.1, read as the reverse complement.
AGAAATTATTTATTATAAATTTTATACAAAATCATGCAATAGTTCATGAGTTATGTAAAATAATATTATATAAAGAGATTTTATTTTTGCCAAAGTTAGAACTTTGATTGTACAATTTGTAAAGCAGCTATTATGGTAAAACAGCCTTCCTGATTAGGTTTGGTAGGATTTTATGGCATATCAACCATTGTAGGTTTTTCAATGCTGAATCCTGTTTATATATATATATACAAAAAAAAAATATATATATATATATATATGTATATATATATATGTGTGTGTGTGTGTGTGTGTGTGTGTGTGTGTTTGATATATATGATTCTTTAACACATTTTGTAGATAACAAGCCTGAGTTCTTTTTTCATGTTGTTAAATGGTTTCAAGTATTGCTATCTAACAGTCAAAATTTTATAACAGTCACTTGCACACACAGTTTGTTTTATTTGACCGATGGATAGTATCCTATCAGGTGCAACCACTCTGAGTCAAAGTGGACCTGGGAGCAATGGCAATGACGGGGTAGTCCATATTCCCCAAATCTCCGAGCCTGGAGCCTCACCATCAGATTTTTTAATGTTATATTCAGAACACTAATGGCAAGGATTTTACTCCTCTGCAGAGATGCAGTCAGTGTATTCTACAATCCCAGCTGATGTGGCTGAGTCTAACTGAGGCAAAATATGATTATATATATATATATATATATATCGCCCATAAATAAGTACGCACCAACATGTTTGTTAACATAGGATTTATTTTCTTCTTAGTTAAATATTCCTGATTTTTATTATCTTTAGTGGTACATTATGCAAGAGAAGCAAATGTTTCTACTGACTATATATCAAGACACTCCATAGCTTAAAAGTGTAACAACAAAATAAAACCACAATGATTCTATAAGAAAAATAAAATGCATGCATATATATATATATATATATATATATATATATATATATATATATATAAGAAGTGTACTTATTTCTGTACTGAAATCCATTCCTATTTCTGCTTTAGAGAGCTTCAATGTTGTATACTTTGCTAGTAAATAATCGCAAATAATATCCATAATTTGTGACTTACACCAAGGTATAATATGCAGGTGGTAGAGGATAGCCAAGCATTTTCAGAGGCATTTTCAAAAAAGATTTGAGAATCCCACAGTAATATTTGGTAACAAATAATACCAAATGATACTGACTTTGATTGAATGAATGATAGTGTGTGCTTTTATATGTGTGATACAACCACCTAAATAAAATGAATGATAGTATGTATGTTTATACATGTGATACAATAAAATTGGTGATCATAGATGCGGGCAACCCGAAGGCTCCTTTTTCCATAGTTACGACACCAAGGCATTGGGAGGGTGCTACTCCTTACCCTGGGTCACTCCACTTTACCCTTACATTGCTAATTGTTAAGCAAGGAAGTATCAAATACTATTTTTAAAATCTTTAGTATGATGCAACCTGGGATTGAACCAGGGTCTCCTGGACCATTGGCAAACACCCTACCCACTATGCCAATGAGTCGTATTGTGATACAACAACCTAAATAAAATGAATGATAGTGTGTGTGTTTATACATGTGATGCAATAACCTAAATAAAATGAATGATAGTGTGTGTGTTTATACATGCAATGCAATAACCTAAATAAAATGAAGGATGGTGTGTGTTTATAAATGTGATGCAATAACCTAAATAAAATGAATGACAGTGTGTGTGTTTATACATGCAATGCAATAACCTAAATAAAATGAATGATAGTGTATGTGTGTTTACACATGTGATACAATAATCTAAATAAAATTAATACATAAATGGAAATATCATCATCATCATCATCATATCGTGCTGGCAGCACGGATATCCCTGACCCTCTCTCGCCACTCCTCCCTATCGTTCATCGCCCTAGGCAGGTCTTCAGGACAACATCCTGTATCCTCACACAGCTGCTGAATGTACGTTCGTGCTGGTCGTCCTGCTTTTGCGCGGCCGTGTGTGGGGATCCATAAGAGTACATCTCTTATGAGTTCATCTCTGCTTCTCCAGCAATGTCCTGCATGTCTGGTTCGCCTAACTTGAATAGATTTCGTGATAGGGGGCAGGTGGCCGTACAGTTGGTGTCTTGTGGGGTGCCGCTGCCAGGACTTGTTGAGGATTGCACGCAGCATTCTTGTGTAATTGCCATCTAGTTTCTTCTCGAGCCGTCTTGTTAGCGTCCATGTAGTGCATCCATATAGCAGTATCGATGTGACCGCTGCCTGGAAGAAACTGCGTTTCATTTTATCGGTCAGGTCCGACTTAAATGGAAATGTAGGTAATCAAAATATCATCCTTCTTGAACACCCTATATAATGATTTGATTTTTTTCCTCTTCAGGAAACGATCCTTTTTTTCATTCACTTTTCTTTCTTTGCATGCCATCAGTGGATGAGTATATTTAATGGAAATTGCTATTCAGCACAATGTTAACAATAATAGTCCTTAAAAGTGTTTGAATACTCCAAACTGATAGTCCACTGTTTCTTGATTTTTTACAGATAATGAATTAATTTGATCTCTGGTTGTAGATGTCCCTACACACCGAGGTATATGGCAAATGAGTGCTGTAAATTTTAGCCAATAAAAACAATATCCAGTATGATTCAACAAATCAAATAAGTATTGAGAGGAGGAATTTCTTTTGAAAAGGTTGAATCATTATCTGTCTATATTTCTGGGATAAGGTATTATTTACATCTTTAAAGACTATTGTCCTTATCTTTGTCACCATGTTTATCACAATGTTTCGGCTGTTGTATGCTCCAGCCTTTTTCAGGTGGTTGGAATGTCAAACTTAACTCTTTATTTCGTTTACAAGGGTAGATTTTTCTAGTTCTATGAACCATGTTTAATGGATGTCAGTTATCTCCCGTTAATTTCACCTCTGAAAGTTCTCCACTGCCTTCACCAGATATTGAACTCACACTCTTTGGTTATGTCACTGGATCTAACCAACACCTTTATCCACTGTACCATGTGTCCTTGAGGACATGTGTGTATGAATTTCTGGGTAGGTTAAATCCTTATCAGCATTTTTGTTTATTTAATTATCTTTTGTTCCAACAAAAATTATATTTTCTTTTTTAGTCTTCTAATTTGAAGTATTTAAATTTACCTTGAAACATGCAGGAAAAAATGAAATTAAGGGAAATCTTCTAATATTTGTCTTGGACACCATTTACTGGATGAAGGGAAGATTTAGAGACCTCCAAGATTGTTTTAAACTCATAGGAAGCAGAGAGATTTTGAGGGTTAGATTTTTTTTTAAATACAACAATGATTCATATAAGTTGCAAAATATACTCTATACATATGTATATACCAGTTTATTGTTCATTAAAGGCCTGGGAGACCGGTGTTCAATCCCAGGTCAAGTCATATCAAAGACTCAAAAAATGGTACTTGATGCCTCCTTGCTTAACACTCAGCATTATAAAGTATGGATTAAGGGTAAAGTGGAGCAATCCAGGGCAAGGACTAGTGCCCTTCCTTATACCTTGATGTAGTAGCTACTGGAAAGGGAGCCTTTGAGTCATCCTCGACTATAGTCGCCAACTTTACTTTTTTATACACGTCACATGGATTCACAGATAACCATATTTGTCTATACATAACTAAAATTCACATTGTATTTATGAGAGTTAGCTAACCAACATACACTCATAGAATATAACCAAAATGTTTATTTTTCAACATAGTCCTATTTGCAGATATGCGTCCACAACATTGTTGTTGTGCTTGGATCCTATTGGTAAAAAAATCCACAACAACTGATATGACATCATTACATAATCTTTTCTGTCTGCTCTTCTATGTGACTATAACCCAGCAGAAATGGATCATTAAAATTCTCTCACTCAAAGTACAAAGTGATTTCCAGAAAAATTTGAGGTTTGGTTTGGTTTGGTTTGGTTAAGTTTGATTGGTTGGTTGGTTGATTGGTTGGTTGGTTGGTTGGTTTTACAGCATGTTAATTCTTGTTGAGTTATTTAATACCAAAATTATTGTTTTTCTTGATTACGGGCAATTATATTTTTCAACTAATAATAATAATGATTTGTAAAAAATTATAGCATCAAGATCTTTATACAAATAATTTGCTATCAATTATATGGTTTCAAATATTCTTATCTAATACAAATGATTTGCAAGTAATTATAGGGTATCAAGCAACTATTCATATTCAATAATAATGATAACCATTATTTAGCCTGAAGTTTTACATACATACACACATATATATATATATATATATATATAGGAAGAAATAAGTTGAATCTGACAGAATGTATGTAAAAAGGTAAAACGGAAAGATAAATATGTTTGATAGTTTGTTAATTTCTCAATACATTCCGACTTCAATCTTTTTTTGAATGCAAAAACGTTTTATCAAAATTATTTTAATATGAGAAATAATTATGATTGATGAATTTTGATTCAATGAGAAGTCTTCATCAGGGCTTGTAGATCTTGCTATGTGAAAAAAAAAAACATTAATACTGAAGACGAAATATGTTAGGAAATAAACAAACCATGAAACATATTTTTCTTCAGTGTTCCCTTTTCTATGTACACATATATAAATCTCTCTCTCTCTCTCTCTCTCTATATATATATATATATATTTCCTCTAATATTCTTATTAAATACTATCAAATTTCAAACAGATCTACAGCTTGAAAACCTTACTCAAAAAGGACTCAAAAGCAACTTAAATCAGCCAAAAATCATATCATTTTAACCACTGAACATTTACTCTCTCATCATTCATAAACTTTCATATTGGGAATGTCCTTATAGCATAATGGTAAAAGAGAGAGACTGCAGAATTCTAGTAAGCGAGTTTGAACTTTCATATTAAAATGTAAAAAATTCATTAACTTTTACTGTGATTTTCTTACTTCACTACGTCTTCCGGGAAAAAACATACTTCGAAAGGGTTTCAAGTATTACTATTTCATGAAAATCATTTGCTTATAAAAAGTTTTATGGTTTCAAGTAACTAATAATAATCCTTAGTGAACAATTATAGCTTCAAATTACTATTCATCGTACAAATAATTTGCATACAACTATATATATCAGATAATACCATCTTATACAAATAATTTTCAAACAGATCTATATGACTTCTAGATGGAACCCTAACCAGTAATATCATTCTGATAGTGGACCTGAAAGTAATGGCAATGAAGGGATGATCACACAGTTGCTAGAGTCCTAAAACTATAGCCTCATCACGAGCAGTAGTTTGTGTTATATATTGACCCTCGACTGAGCTGTCATTCAAGAGATGCACCTGTGTAAATAAGCAGAAGAACAGCGGAACCAGGTGGGTAGTAAACAATAATATAACCAGGTGCTTAGACGGTTGGAGTCAGTTGGAGACAAGATGCCGAAGTAAGAGCCAGCGGCAGGCAGAGGGCTTTGGGCCCTCAGTGACCCAGGGTTGAGCAACCCCAAGCCAAGATGAGAAAGAAATGCTGCTATGGTCAAGAGAAGAACTTGGGTCAATATTGCAGTCTGTCCTTGTCTCCAGCTCATCTCTCACACACAATAAACATCACCCTTTCGAGAATAAAGTGTGAGAGATATATTTTTATAAAGAAGTGAATTCATTCATTATTGAATTCCTCATTTCCGCATGTAAGTGTATATTTGTAAATGTACACGTGCAGTAGTATGTATTATGGATATACAACATTTGTTGTCATACTAAGGGTACACAATCTTTTGTGGGTGAAGGTCTTACATTTCTGCAGTCAACATATTCTAGGCCTGCTGAGTGCAGTGTCTTTGTTTGTAAAGAAAATTCTCTGAAATATTAATTATAATCACTTCTTTCCAAATATAAGTATCAAAATTCTAGAAAAAAGCTGCTCACAAATTGTCTTGTGTATAGTAATTTTCAAAGAACTTTTACAGCAGTAGTACTCAAACTTTTAATCAGATATCAACCTGGGTGTTAGTTATTGAAACATCATTATTATTAACCAAATACCCTCCAGCAATACCTCACAATATAACCAAACTGAATTGTGCTAGTCCAATATTGGTGCAGATACAACTTCTGTCTGATGTGGGATATTCTTAATAAATCACTTCTTTTCCTTTGTCTAAATTTAAATGGTATGCCAAAGTAATCAATTTGGAAAGGAAATATAAGGTGTGATCAAATAGTATTGAAAATGAAGATATGTCTAATTCTAGAATTTAACACCTAAATGAAGTTGTATCCACAGCTGAGCATCATAGAATAAAGTGATGAAATCTAGACAAGACAGTAGCAATTTGAGAAAAAACATCTGTGCAACTAATAAACTCTCTTTACTAACCTAACTGAAAACTGCATAACTTTTTCTTGTTTCTTAGAATAAGATTTGAGGACATGGAGGACATTAAATGAAATATAACAGCACAGCTTTACACTCTATTACAAAAGAGATCATAAAAGTGATTTGACCAGTGGAAAAGTCTCTAAAATATGTTTGCTGAATACAAAGAGAATTATTTAAAGAGAATTATAATCATTTCTGTTTTGATAAATATACCTTTCATCTTAATATTTTCTCAGTATACTTTAAATGATACTCTTTATGCCGAATATGAGGTCAACACTTGAATAGTATCTAGAGTATAACCCTAAAAATCAACTGGTGGTGAGGCTTCCTTTATTGTCATTACTCCTAGATCCATTCTGACACTGAGTGGGAATACCTGTTAGGATCTAATCCACGATCAAATATACCTGTTTGAGATAATCGGGAGCTACATTAATACTTGACTCTTTAAACATTGATATCGCAATTATGTATGAACTGATCTATCCAATAAAATAAAACGGGATTTATTTCAAGCTGTATCTGTGTCAATACTATTACATAGATGTATCACATGGATGCTGATAAAATACATTGTGGAAAAGCTAAATGGGAACTGTACAAGAATGATACATGCTGTTTTAAGCAAATCCTGGGGCAACACCCAACAAAACAGTAGTTGTATGCCCACTTACCACCCATCTCACAAACCATCCCAGACATGCAGGGCACAGCTAGAAAAATGAGAACCAAATCATAAGCAATGTTCTCTTGGATTCCTACTTGTAAACCTACTAGTGTTGGCTAATCAGCAAAGACTTACATCAGCTCTGTGTGGACCCTAGAAGACCTACTGGAATCAATAGATGATAGGGATGGATGATGAGATAGAATCAGGGAACCCAGGCTGTCAGTACAACATGATAATGATGATGATGAATTGTTTACTTGCTTAAAAGGGTTGTGAAGATGAATTTTTATACTGTATATAATCGTAGATCATAAGTGTTTTACTGACTTCAGAATAAAATAACCCAGTAAAGGTTGAGATACCATAAAACCAACCAGGTACACCTTAAATTTGTATCGTATCTGATAAAAATGAGATTTAAATCATTCATTACAGTTTAGAAAGCTAGAAAAAATTACATGAAGCAAGGCCTGGTATGTAGTGTTGCACTTGCACAATTTTGAGTTTCACCAAATACCTTTCATTCAAAAATATACTGATTAGCAGCTTATTTTTTTGTTCCAATTGTCACAGACTTTGTGGTATAAGTTTCTCTGCTAATTGCAAATCTTCATTTAATTTCTAAATTCATATTTTAAAGTTTAAAAAAATTCAGTTTTGATGCTTTTTGATCATACCTCTTATAAAACTATTATTATTTCATTGTACATGCAGGAAGTGTGCAGATGGTGTAAGGGTTATTAGTCCTGAAAATCGAATCACTGACACAAGTGTCAGTCAAGTCAATTTGCATTCACTTTGTACTTATGCATTTGGGAAAGGTGCTTATACACCCTGATCATGGGTAAATATCAAGTAAATTAGATTCCTTTTATCATGTAATGACAGTCCAACTAAGAGAAGATAACTCAGAAAAAAATGGCCTCCTATGACTGATTAAGTTATACTGTTGATAATGCAGATGATGAGAAGGTTAGTGGTGATAATTATGATGATAAACATATACCCCTTAATAAAAGCATCGCTTACAGGTGAAGCTCCTTTGAGGAAGTTGAGCTTTGAAGTTTGAATGTTAAATAGTTGTTAACCTTGACAGGGATTTGTGGCAAAATAACATCAAGAGGTTATCAGGAACTGTTGCCAACCCCAGACAAGGGATGCTTGCCTCTTCTGTTCTGGTGTGATTGTCTTTATGAAATGAAATGCAACAGAACTTATTTATACAAGTCTGAAAAACTTTTTTTTTTTTTTACTTGTGTTTTCTCATCTCTTCAGTCTGAGAAGATGTTTTTTGTCAGAGTTATTTTTCTTTGAAAGATTCTTCTTGTCTCTATACCCACATCATCTGTGCCTCTGAGCATGAGCTGACTTTAACTCAAAATCTACTTTCTGATTAACTCGTTGTGACTGTCTCCAACAGATTGCCCCAATCTATCTATCCATCTATATATATATATATATATATACAATAACATTTTCTGACCTGTCCCTCATTATCAAGAACACATTTAAACAAATAATGTGATTACAAACTTAATGCTCTTACATTAAACCGTGATAGCACCTGTCATGATTGGTTTAGTTTGGTTTAGTTTGGATTCTCTGTTTGATGGCATATCAACCTTCATAGGTTGCTCACAGCCAAAGTCATCCTTGTAAGAGGACAGTAATGGTACTACTTAACCCATTGCTGGGAGAATAAGAGAGTTCATACCTTTCCCAAAAGTATTACTCTGAAAGTGAACTCAATAGGCAGACTGGAGTTCAACCTAGCTGACTATGATGTTACAGTCCAACATATTAGCCCCTATGCAATGGGGTCTATTCCCCTCTGTCATAATTTAAAATATATTTAGCAGCTAATTTGTCGATGGAAAGTAAATATAAAGGATAAGAATTATTTCTACTCCATTCTCTTTACCTTTTCTTCACTCAAATAAAGACAAGACTACACTCTAAATTAATGGTTCCCAAAGTGGGAGTAATTACCCCTCAAACTGGTAATTTGAGGTTTTTCAGTTGGTAATGGCAGCTTACAAAAAAAATCTTTTTTGCTGAGCTGATATAAGAGGGCAGCTAAGAATATTAAGTTTCACAGTATTTCCCTAGACAATTTTGCATGTAGCTAATGAGTGTTACTACAATTCAGGAAAAAAGTAATCCCACCTCAAAGTTTGGGAATCACTGATGATTGGTGCTGGGATATCAAGCAGAAGTTTTAAGAAAAAGGAAATGAACAAAGCATGCTAAATTGATTGCTGAAAGCATGACTCAAAAAATCCTTTTACGAATCACCAGTTGCCCTAGTGGTTGATTGGTAAAGACATGCCAAAGCAAATTGCACCATTCTCTGAGGTGCCTTCCTTTCTTTGAAGGAAATTCTTTGGATCTTCTTCTAATTTTTACTGAAACATATACACCTCTGGCAATTATAAAAACAAAACAAAATTACAGATAAAGTGGAATGGAAGAAAGAAATGTTATAAAAGTGGCCGAGCATTGCGTTAACCATGATATCTTGTTCAGATAATAACTTTCCTTTTTATTTTTTTTTTTTTTATTTGATAAGCTAAAACAGAAAATTGGATGCACCAGACAAAAATCAGTCATTATCACTCGACTTTCATTTCATTTTTCCCCATATAATGAATAGCATAAAAGAAAAAAAAAGGAAGAAACCAATGAAAAAGAGATAATCTCATAAAAATCCAGGTATTCATATCTGTGGCAGGTTCAGGTTGTTCCAATTATGCATCAACTGATAATTCTGTGATTCAAATTACTTTGCTAGAAAATATATATCAGTTTAGTTATTTACTATTTTTTGACAGAAATGATATTCTGAGAATTAATGTATTTTCATTTTATAAGATTAGCAAATGAAGTTCAAATACACTTTGCCCTCACCAATTCATCCATCATTTAATCTTAACCAAGACCAATATATATATATATATATATATATATGTGTGTGTGTGCGTGTGTGTGTGTGTGAGTGCATTTGTCTGTCAGTTTATAACATGTATGTATGTGCAATCCCAGTGTTAGCATTCAATAGCTTCAAATATTCATTGCCCTTAATGATTCATTTATCACTTAATATACCCACAAAAACATATATGTGCACAAGCATATGTGTTTATACATTCATTTGTGTATGCATGAGTGTGAGATACAAGATCTTCAAATAGAAAGAGGGAGAAAGAGAAAGAGGGAGCATATATCACTAAAATGTGTAAGAGTATGCATATGATCTAATATATGGACATGAAGAATTTCAAATACTCTTTGGCCCCATCAATTCATCCATCATTTATCAACCCAACTATATATATATATATATATAGAGAGAGAGAGAGGGAGAGAGAGAGAGGGAAATAAGCTTCTTTGTTGGTTATTGTCAGTGTTTTTCTCAATATTAGTTAATATGCATTCATATTTATCCATTTATCCTTGTATTATATCCAATCATGCTAATCCACAATTTATATTGTTCTGTATCGTTCTTTGTGCATGGAACCAGTATTTTTCTTTGAGCAAAGGACCAGTGTTTTATATAGTGCATTGGACCAGTATTTTTTGTTGTGCTTGGGACCAGTATTGTTTTTTGCACTGGGAACCAATAATGTTTTTTTGTGCCTAAGACCTGTTTTGTTCATTGTGCTGGGGACCAGTATTGTTCTTTGAGCATAGGGCCTGTATGTTTCTTTGTGCATTGCACCAGTCTTGTTTATTGTCCATTGCACCAGTATTGTTTCTCATGCATGGGACCAGTCATCTTCTTTTTGCAGGATACGAGTATTGTTCTTTATGCAGGGGGACCAGATATTGTTTTTTGTGACGAAGACCAGTATTTTTTCTTGTACCATAGAGAAGTATTTCTCTTTGTGCAGGGGCTCAGTACTTTTTTGTTCAGACCAGTTTTATTCTTTGTAAATAGGACCAGTATAGTTCATTGTGCATAGGACCAGTATTACACTTTGTGTAGGAGACAAGCATAGCACTTTGTGGAAGGGACCAGTACCTTTCTTTGTGAAGGGACCCAATATCTTTCTTTGTGTAGGCGACCAGCATTGTTCTTTCTACAGGGGACTAGTATTGCACTTTGGGCATGGGAACAGTATTGTTCATTAAGCAGAGGACAAATGTTGTTCATTGAGCAGAGTTATTCTTTGTGCAGCGGGGTAGTATGGTTCTTTTTGCAAGGTAGCAGTATTGTTCTTTGGGAATAGGACCAGTATTTTTCATTGTTCATAGGACCAGTATTGTTCTTTTTGCATTGGATCAGTATTGTTCATTGGGCATAGGACCAGTATTGTTCATTGTGCATGGGACCAGTATTGTACTTTGTGTAAGAGATTAGTATTTTTCTTTGTGCTGGTAACCAGTATTATTCATTGAGCAGGGGAGCAGTATTGTTCTTTGTGCAGGGGACTAATAGTGTTCTTTGTGCATTGGACCTCTATTGTTCATTGTGCAGGGGACCAGTATTGTTTGTTGTGCATTGGACCAGTATTGTTCATTGTGCTGGGGACCAGTATTGTTTGTTGTGCAGGGGACCAGTAATGTTTTTTGTGCATTAGACCAGTATTGTTCATTGTACTGGGGACCAGTATTGTTTGTTGTGCAGGGGACCAGTAATGTTTTTTGTGCATTAGACCAGTATTGTTCATTGTACTGGGGACCAGTATTGTTTGTTGTGCAGGGGACCAGTAATGTTTTTTGTGCATTAGACCAGTATTATTCATTGTGCTGGTTACCAGTATTATTCTTTGTGTTGGGAACCAGTAAGGTTCTTTGAGCATTGAGCCAGTATGTTTCTTTATGCATTGCACCAGTATTGTTCTTTGGGCAGAGGACCAATATTGTTCGTTGTGCATAGGAACAGTATGTTTCTTTGAGCAGGGACCAGTATTTTTTTTTAAAGGGGACCTAATATTTTTCTTTGTGTAGGGGACCAGTATTGTTCTTTGAGAATAGGACCAGTATTGCACTTGTGTAGGAGACTAGTATTACACTTTGTGCAAGGAACCAGTATTGGTATTTGTGCTGGGGAACAGTATTGTTTTTTGTGCAGGGGACTAGTATTGTTCATTGTGCAAAAAACCAGTATTGTTCATTGTGCAGGGGACCAGAATTGTACTTTGTGTAGAGGACCAGTATTGTTCACTGTGCAGGGTAGCAGTATTGCTCTTTGTGCATAGGACCAGGAAACTAGTATTGTTCATTGTGCAGGGGACCTGTATTGTTCTTTTTGCAAGGAACTAGTATTGTTCATTATGCTGGGGACTTTTGTAGATCATTTGCAGAAGACTGGTATTGTTCTTTCTGCATGGGACCAGTTTTTTTCTTTGTACATAGGACCATTATTGTTCATAGTGCTGTATTGTTTTTGTCCTGGGGACTAATACTCTTTATTGTGCATAGGATCACAATTGTTCTTTGTGTATAGGAACATCACAGAAAACCCATTCTGCACAACTATTTAGATTCTTACTTTTCCCTATGCTATTAGTATGAAATGAATTCAAATGTCAATGACCAGAATTTAAAGCTCAACATGTTAATTCCAATTTCATCCTCAAGAACAATTGTATTAATATAACTAAACAATAAGGATTACTACAATTATGTATGATGTTTTTTATTTTTTTTACCTGTTTTCATATTCAGTTTTTTTTTTAATGATGAAAAGAATATATGTCTGCACTAGCAAAAGTACCTGTCTACACTGGATAAACAGTTTGGAATTGGGCTGCAGTCAATTATTTTACAATTTTCATTGGGAATTAAAAATTTGCATCAAATATTTACAAATAGTAATCATTACAAAGAGTAATTCTGACTCTAATAAATATATCTACACCGCAGAAAAGATATTTGCTAATTATGTTATATCATAGATCAAATATTGTTCTTTCTGGATTGACTCCTAGCATCAACTGCTTAGTCAACAAAAACATCTTTTTCTCATATGACCAACAGCCATAAACAAGCATGAATTGTTGTTTCTGAATTTCAATCAGTTCCTATCATTCTATTGTATGCTTATCACCTCCAAAATATATTTAGATGAAGCAGAGATTTGCTTTTGTTCTTTGCTAAAAATGTCCTTAAGGAAAGGCTCTATAGACTTTGGTCTTGTACATAGAGAGTATAGAACATTTGCACGGGTGTATACAAAACCTGTCAATCAAATACTGAGACTATTGATTAAAGATATAAATAAATGAAAGTGATTTTCAATTCACATGTGTTTAATTTTTTTTATCTTCAACTTCTAATTTGTCAATTATCTAGCAGGTGTTGAAACTTAGGTCAAATATCCTCAGTGTCCAACAATGTAGTTATGGTATGGTTACTCTCTTTGTTTAAATGGCATATCAACCTTCATGGATAATTTGATGCCATACTAATCTTAGTAGACAGACAACTGTGATACTATTTAATCCATAATTGGGAAGATAAAAGGTTGTATACCTTTACCAAGTGTATTATTTCAAAAGTGAATGTAATAGCACAACTGGAGTTTGAACTCACTCACTTCTATGTCACACTCCAGTACATTAGCCACTACTCTATAGGGAATCACTCAGTACTAAGTTATGTTATTTTTTTTCAATTATACTCTAATCCAAAAGATTGACAATTAGTACTAACACATCTTGACTAAGTTTAGACATCTAAACAATATTGTCCGTTATCTGGATCTCATCACTTTCTTATATAAGTAATTCAGCTGGGAAACATCATCATTTGAATTTTTGAATGATTCAATGATTCATTATTGTTAATTTTGCTCATTCATTAAAGAATGAAAAAAAAATCACAATGAAATATGAAGACAAAAAGAGTTGAGGTGTCAGCTATGGAAAAATGTTTAAAATGTTTCATTTTGGAATGTTATAAAATGAATTACCTTCTTCTTGCATACAAAAAGATTAAACTGATCAAAAAGTAATAAAAATTAACATGGACACATTTTAACAAAGCTTTGGCATGTAAATATCATCATTTTATTACATAAGTTTATTAGCTGTGCACACGTCTTCATTTAAACTTTAGATTTTGAAATAAAAATAAATCTGATTTATTTTTATACTTTTAGTTACCCCTCATATCATGGAATTTAAAAGATTTTTAAAAAAATGTTAAGATATCAAAACTAAAAGAATATCATTATAATGTTATATACAAATGCTACAGCAAAAATAACAGCTTTCTACCCAACAATACCTAGATTAAATGATGACATTAGGGTGAAATATTGTTTTAGGACCAAAGCATTATTAATACTAAACCAGAAACACCCAAAAGTATGGTAAAATACCAATACACTTTATTAGTTTTCTGTTACATCTTGGGGATGCCAGATTAAGATTTAGTCTTTTCATAAAATCCTTCATTGTATTCAAAACTTTCCAATAATTAAGCATTTATTCAATAATGTAAGATTTGAACTGACCAGAAAACACTCAGTATGAACCAGGATAGAATTTCTGTGAAATACCAATGCTAAATCAGTGTAAAAGTTATCAATAATTAATTCAGTAAATTTGAAGGATAAGACAAGATAACAATGTCATTGGAAAGTCAACACATTCTACATAATTCAGTTTTAACTTACTAATTTTTTAAACTAGTAGATAATAAACAAATGAATCCTGTGTACTGTGGGAATTGTCAGTGTTAAGAAATGTTTGAAATGTTTCATCTTAGTATGTTGTTAAAAGCACTATGCTCTCTCTCTCTCTCTCTCTCTCTCTCTCTCTCTCTCTCTCTCTCTCTCTCTCTCTCTCTCTCTCTCTCATACATAGATTAAAGCTTAGATTCCAATCGAAATGTATTGAGAATTATTACTAACTTATCAGCACAAGGTTTACAATTGTACATATCACCTAATTATATAAGGTGTTCTGCTATGAAATCACCTTCATTTAAACTTTAAATTTTCAGAAATCTAATGATTTATTTACAATACTTTTGCTTACACATAACATACTTGAAAGACTAAATAGAAGTCACAATAAGATATCAAAAAAGGAAAAACTGTACTGTCAGTTGTAAAAGTTTTTTGAGATGTTTCACTTATGTATGTAAGCAAATGGAATTTAAAGCATAAAACTAAACTATAATCATTGGCCTCAGCGAGTTTAAACAATATGTTAAATTCCATCTCTTTTAGCTTTACAAGCACACTGCAACAACAATTGCCATAAGATAATTTTCATTGCATTCATAAGAATCATATTGTAACAACAATTGTTATAAAATAATTTTCATTGCATTTATATATTTACCGACCTCTCTACATGTCAAAGATGTGAAACAAGATCAATTTTAAGCGGAGTTTACCAGGTTTGAATTCAAAGTTTCTCTTCCCTAGACTAGTTACCATACTGAAGTTAAAAAACCCAATCTGCCCAACAATTAACTCTTAACTAGAAGGTGAATAATTTAATTCATACTTTTCCAAGGGGTACTAGCGCTTTAAGAAAGGCAAACAGCCTTATCCAGAGTTTGAACTCAGGTCACCATGTCCATTTCCTACAATAGTTACCATTATGCATTTAACTGATAAGATTTAAAAAATCTTTGCAAACAAGTGTTTTTCATATCTGACAACTATTTCAAGGAAAGCAAGAAGACGACTACTGATGGTAATAAAAGCCTATGGTGTCAGTCAGCAAAACTCAACTTGTTCAATAAATCTTATGTCAGCTAAAATGATAAACAGCTCAGATCTTTGATATTTGGTCTTTGAACAAAAGACATCCTGGTTCCAGTTAGATGTAAGGGGGAAATCTGAAGTTGTTTATAAGCCATCCATATTCTCTACTATGAGTATTATTCTACTTGTATTTGTTTGAGAGAGTGTGTGTGTGTTGCTTACATATCAAGTTTTAGTATGTATATATTAGTGTATGTATCTGCTTGTCAGCTGATCTATACTCTAAAATATTGTTTGAATATCTACAATACAAGGTCCAATAATTCAATATACAAATTTGATACACATTGTCACTGAAACTAGGAGTAAGTTTAAATATAGATAAAAAGTTTGGAATACGAAGTATATAAAGTTTTATATATATATATTCACTGTAGTAGTTCTTCAGTTACAACACATTTCTTGGTTTGGTAAACTGATATGTGCTTTAAGATATGCCAAATATGCCTTGTGTTATCTTAACATATTTTCTCAATTCATTCATCTCTTTATAATAGTTTCCACCAATTAAGAAAACTATATATACTTACATGTTATTGATATATATATATATATATATATATATATATATATATATATATATATATATGAGGAAGTAACATTCTCTTATAGACTAATACACATGGATGTGCCATTGTTAATCAACCAGCAAGAACTTACATCTGCTCTGTGCAGACACAGGATGCAGCCGAGAAGACTTGCCAGGAGCAATGGATGATAAGGATGGATGGCAAGAGTGAGACAGGAAACTCCATGCTTTCATTATGATTATATATATATACAAATTGATTATGTGTGCATATATATATATATATATATATACATATATATATATAAATATATGTATATATATATATATATACACTCACACAAGGGAACCTATGATATTAGCATGACTTGATGATGTTATTTTCTTACAATGCATAAATCTATGTGTGTGAGCATATACATCAACAGTGTGTGTTTATGTATATATATATATATATATATATATATATATATATATATATATATATATATATATATATACTAATCACTAAGGAGAACCTACATTTGGAATAATAAAAAAAAAATTTATTTTAAATTTAACTAAAAGTTATTTTAAAACTAATGGTATTGTAGCATAACTTATATGTAATTTTTTCCAAAGACTATCTTAGTTTAAACATATTATATCTGTTATTACTATAAAACATAATTATAGATAGATCCTTATTTTAAAAAATATTATTGAAATCATTATTTCTGTATTTGTTTAACATGGCTTAATCATAAAAATTACAATTTGATATCATATTATGAATCTACTCCTATACCTAGATTTAAATATAAACTCTTCTTTCATTAAATAGGTTAATGGCATCTTTATATTTTAAAATACAAATTTTTTCTTTGCGGCATAATTTTCAAAATTTTCCACTTCATTATTGGGGTTAATCCTTTGTCTTTTAGTTTCCTGTAGTATTTAGATAACACAATTTTATTCCTAAGTGAGGAGTTATTAAAAGATTGTCTATGATTATTATATTGGAACTTCTACTTTATTGATAAAATCCCAGTATAAGCCTTATTATTAAATTTACCTTCTTTAGGGGAAATATTGACCTGGTAAACTCCATTCTCTTGGTTACAGTTCCCTTCCATGGAACATTCCTCTCTAATTCTACAGTTACAAGGGGGTTTACTTGATTATCTATTTTTTCAGTTTAAGTTGGCCAGTTATTTTTTATCATGGTTATAAATTATTTTGGACATATTGTTGGTGCATGAATAGCTGATTTTGAAGGTGTTTCTATTAAACATTTTGCCTAGAGTGTTGTTTTTCTTGAGATGTTTATCAATTAAATCTAAGAAATATTTTCCTATATTAATACTGGAAAGTTTGCAGAAAGGAGGGTTAAACCATATTATTTTTCTATATCTATTTTGTTTTTATAATTATCATTTCTAATATGATTATTATTATTATCAGCGCCACTTATTCTATTGTTATTATGTGAAGTATTGCTCTGTTCATATGTATTAGATTCATTAAAGTCTAAAAACTCAAGTTCCTGGTTCAAGTCACTGTTATGAATGGCTTCATTATAAGGTCTTTTGTTATATTCAAAAATTCTTCAGGAAGAAAATTGTTTATTTATTCTCAAATTTACTGCATTAGGTATCTGTTTAATTATAAATATAAGGAGGTTAGAGTTGACTTTGATATAGATGCACATGTCATAATCTTTATTGAAGGATTTAAAGAAGTTATTATTTAAATCAAAAGTAACATCTCAAGAGTTTACTATTTTTAAGTTGGAGGGGATCTCAATTTCAAATCCCTGAAATCTAATAGTCCTAATAATTTTTTTCTGCAGTCTAGATGTTTTAGGGCCATTACTATTTGGTATATAAATTAATCTATCATCTCTATATAATCTGATTTGCTTTAAATTTAATATTCCGCCTAGCATATTCTGCCTAGTGTATTCAATAAATATATACACATACTAAGTCTGCAATTTGTGCTGAGTTAAAAGATCCCAAAATAATATCAAAATTATCTGTCATTTTTAACCCATATATTATCATTTATATATATATATTTGAATTATAATTCCTTAAATAGCTATATTAAGATGAAATGTATTCCCCAATGTTAATGGTTAAAAAAACTTAATATTTTGAATTTTCATCCGATGAACCAGTTATGTAAGGTAGTGAAATAAATCTATAATGTATTAAGTCGATTGGGTTATACTTGATATTAATGATATTTTTGCTCAGCATGTGAGTTTTTTTTATATATTTTTTTATATATATTAAATAGTTGTATTGAGCACTGAATTTAGATTATTCCTTTTAAGTCTATCTGTAGACTTAAATGATGTTGGTGGGTTGTTTGGGTTTAATGGCATATGAATCTTTATAAGTTATTTAATGCCAAATTTATTTTTATGCAAATTGTCATTTCTATTTCAAACAATTAGCATGAGTACATTGTTTAATTGTCAAAAACATTTCTATTTTAAGCTATTCAGTTTATTCAAACAGATCTAATTCAACTAATTCAGTTTAGTATAAGTACAGATTTTATGTACACACAGATAAATGACAAAACTGTTCAATATTAAACAATTCAGTTTACAGTTTCAATGTCAAAAAACATTTCCATTTCAAATAATTTAGTTTAGCATAAGCACACATTTTAAATGTAAATATAGTTTAATTGTCAAAAACATTCCTATTTCAAGCTATTCAGTTTAGGCAAACAGTTCCAATTCAAACAATTCAGTTTAGAATAAGTATGAACTTAGTTCTATTTAAACCATAGATAGGGCTCTGTCAGGTTCTACCATTCTGGGCCAGAGTGGACCTGGGAGCAATGGCAATGAAGGGGTACTCCGCATTCCTCAAAGCTCCTGCATCACTGGAACCTCAACATCAGATTGTTTATCGGCATATCCAGGACACTCATTGGTGGGGGGAGTCTTAGCCCTCAGCAGAGGTGCATTCAGAATATTTTATAGTCCCAGCCAACAGGGCAATATGTAGAGTTAATGTCAAAACAGTTTTATTTCAGCTAATTCAGTTTAGCATATGTACACCGTTTAGATCTCAAAACAGTTCTATTTTGAGCAATTCAGTTTAGCATGAATATGCAGTTTAAATGCAAAAAAGAAACCACGGTTTAGTTCAATTTAACCCATAGATAGGACTCTTATAAGATTCTACCACTTCGGGCCAGAGTGTACTTGGGAGCGATGGCAAATAAGGGGTACTCCACATTCCCCAAAGCTCCAACATTACTGGGACCTCACCATCAGATTGTTTAGTGTCATATCCATGACACTCATTGGAGGAAGTCTTACCCTCTGCAGCGAAGCAGTCGGCATATTCTACAGCCCCAGCCAGGCAAAGTCTTTAATATGGTATATATATACATTCTCATGATAATTTGGTGCCCTGTGTATGACACTAAAACTGCATTTCGTGGTAAAGCTACAGTTCTAAAGCTCTGGAGTATCGGGAGGTAACTCTTTCATAGCTATTACTTCAATATCCACTCTGAGCTGTAATGGTAGTACTAGTTAGAGTCCAATCTCTAGATCAAATAAATCTGTTTGAGATCATTTTGAAAATGCGAGTGAACCACATTCATTCATTGGCTTTTAAAACAATGATATTGCAATTAAGTATGAAGCGTTTATCCATTTAAAAGAATTGAGAAGATATATAATCAGAGATCATAATTTTTAAACAGACTTCAAGAAGAGTTGATAAGCCAACCAACTAACCTATCATGATTATTTGTATGTTGGGAGAACTTACGAATATATATATTTGCCGCGACCGGCCGACAAACCCTTGCCGCGACCTGCCGATAAACCTAAAACATATCAAATTACACGCCCGAGTTAGGACGATTATATCCGAGTACGACCGGAACTGACTAAGCCCTTTTTTCTTGCTAACGACCTTGACATCTAGTTATAGCTAAAAGAAAAGGGAGAATTAAAATTAATAACATTCACAAAACACTTCGGCCAAAAATTACCTGATAAGACTTGAACTAATAGTCGTCACCAGCCTATAGCAGGTAAGGAAAATACTTTACGGCTACACTCATTTTTTATCAAAGAATTTTATATCCACGCGGCTGGAGCTGTGTGTCACAGCACCTTCGTAATATCAGCAAGCCCTTTTCAACCCTCGTTGGCACGCTCCTAGCGAAGCTCATTAAGGAGGAATCCTGCATTCTGTGCGGTCGCATTCACCTTAACTTCCGACGTTGATCCCACTTCTCGTGGTAGATCCCCTTTTTTTTTTCCCACCTACATAGGTATGCACAAAGGTCCTTTTTAGGACCATAAGAGGTCTCTGTCTGCGGGTCAGAGCATCTCTGACTGGTCAGTAATGATCAGTCGAAGTAGACGGCCAGGCGGCAAACACGAAGACGGATTCTAAGACCAACCGGTCTTAACTCTCAGTCGGTTCCGATAGTCCGATAAGCTGCGCAGCGCTAATGGCACGGTCCAGCCTTTAGCTACTCCTTCGCTATCTGCGCAGCGCTAAGATAACGCCCATCTTAGCCTTGGCCTTCTGGCCTGTCCGCTCGACAGCTCGGCTTTGACCCGACAAAGCCTTCGCTGCTGTCCGCTCGTCCGCACGGCTTTGACCCGACAAAGCCTTCGTTCCCGTCAGCTCGCCCGCACGGCTTTGACCCGACAAAGCTTTCGCTCTCGTCCGCTCGTTCGCACGGCTTTAACCCGACAAAGCCTTCGCTCTCGTCCGCTCGTTCGCACGGCTTTAACCCGACAAAGCCTTCGCACTAGTCCGCTCGTCCGCACGGCTTTGACCCGACAAAGCCTTCGCTCTCGTCCGCTCGTCCGCACGGCTTTGAGACGACAAAGCCTTCACTCCCGTCCGATACGTCCGCACGGCTAGGGGGCCCAGCAAGGCCCTAGCCTTTCCTCGACCTCGACGCTCTTGCAAGGTACAACGCAGTCCACATAACGACTCACTGTTACGGACGGTTCTACCACTGCAACACCTGACTCACGTACGACCCATCGTACGAGTCAACAACCCGATCGACACACCCTTGGTTAACCACAACATACCGTCACAACCAGGGATATCGATCTACCAACCTCGATCGACCATCTAGCTGTACCCAACGACCAGCACCGACCATCTAGCTGAACTCAACGACTCGACCGACCTCAGCTTACCAGCATCCAACATCTAGCTGTACTCAACGACTTGACCTACGCCAGCGACCCTCGTCGAACGCCCAACTGCGAACACATACAACCGCCACGGACATTTACATTCACGCTTGTAAATACGACGAAATAAATTGTCATTTGTAATTATCATTATCTCACCTTTGTTCCTTCATATTGCTTTGGCTGTTCTCATTCACATAAATTCATTTGCGGGGTCGACATACTTATAGGCCCCGCAACAAGTGGTGACCCCGAACGTGAATACAGACAGAGCAATGGAGGGCAGCGGTGAGTCCGATACATTAATGGCAAACGTCACCGTGGCGTTGCCAACGTACAATCCAGATGTACATTCCTGGTTCCAACAAGTCGAAACCATCTTCCTCATGCTGAGGATAAGATCCCAGCGCATCAAAGTAGCCAACTTGATGCAGAAATTGCCACCAGACGTTATCAGCCGGATTACGGATGCTCTCGCTGAACTCCCAGAGAAAAAACCCTACGACTACCTTAAGGACATAATCCTTAAACGTACAGGCCGCTCTGAAGAAGAAAGAATCCGGGACGTCCTTCAAAACATCACGATCGGAGACAGGACACCAGCCCAACTTTTAAGATTCATGAAGAGTCAGTTAGGCTCGAAGCATGTCTCAGAGACCGTCCTGCAAACCCTATGGATGGAGCGACTACCATCATGGGTCTCGCAAATAATTGCTCCAATGTCCCGATCCACCGCATTGGACGACTTGGCCGACTCCGCTGATTTGGTGTTCGAACGATCCAACAACATCACCTCTGTCCAGGCACCAACATCGGAGTCGCAAACAACAAAAGAGCTGCGAGCCATGAAAAAAATGATGGCAGACCTGCAAAAACAACTTCACGAGATGAAGGTCACCCGACGACAGAGGCCAAGGGATAGGACGCATAGTCGCCATCGACGCCCTCGAACCCCTAGTAATCACCGGACCAACGACGAAGACATTTGCTGGTATCATCAGACATTTGGAGACCAAGCAAAGAAATGCAGGCCGTACTGCAAATTCACGTCGGCCCAGGAAAACTAGGAAACCGGAGGGTAACGACGACGAACCCATCCGGTAACGAACTAAAGACATGTCGTCTCTTCTATATATGGGACCGGAGGAATAAAATAAAATTCCTTGTAGACACGGGTGCAGCCATCAGCGTCATACCTCACACAATTGACCCATCCGCTAAGCCCACCCCACTCAAACTACAAGCAGCCAACGGTTCCACTATAGACACGTACGGTGGAAAGACGCTCTCTCTAAACATTGGCATGCGGCGTGACTACACTTGGACCTTCACGCTGGCCAACGTCAAAATACCAATCCTCGGCGCAGACTTCCTGGCGCACTACGAACTATCGGTTCACATGAACCCACGAACATTGTCGGATACCTTGACGAACCTCCACGTCATAGGGACGCCAGCACGACACAGCACCACGGGGATCGGAATCGCAGCATGCCATGGCCAGGATTACGTGGACATCCTGAATCAGTTCGTGGATATAACACAACCATTCAAATCCACTGATTCGGGTGTCCACCAAACGCAACACCACATCAAAACGAGTGGTCCACCAGCACACTCCCAACCCAGACGACTCGCGCCACACAAACTGGCTTATGCTAAAGAGCAGTTTGAACAGATGCTAAACGACGGCATCATACGACCCTCGGACAGCCCCTACGCTTCACCTCTACACCTGGTACCGAAACCTGGAAACAAGGAGTTCCGGATATGCGTCGATTACAGGAAACTGAACGCCTCCACAGTTCCTGATCGATATCCGGTACCCCACATCCACGATTTTGCTTCCGGACTGCAGGGTTCTCGTATCTTCTCGAAAATAGACCTTACGAAGGCATACCATCAGATCCCTGTAGCTCCGGAAGACATCCCAAAAACAGCAGTTACGACACTGTTTGGCCTGTATGAATTCCTAAAAATGCCATTCGGTCTACGTAACGCGGCACAAACCTTCCAACGCTTGATGGACGAAGTCCTGCGTGGTCTACCCTATGTATATGCGTACATCGACGATATCCTGGTAGCCAGCAAAGACGATGATTCTCACAAACAACACCTACGTGAAGTGTTCAGACGACTTTCACATTACGGATTACGTCTGAACCTTGACAAGTGTGTTTTCGGGGCGCCCAGCATCGAATTCCTTGGACACAACACCGATGCTGAGGGAATAACCCCTCTACCAACGAAGATCAGTGCAATCCAGGATTTTCCAACGCCGACGTCAATGAAACAGCTGCGACGTTTCATTGGAATGATAAACTTCTACAGAAGGTTCATCCCAAAGTGTTCCACTATTCTCCAACCTCTTACGAACTTACTACAGAGGAAGAATAGGAACATTTCACTAGAAACAGACGCTCTTCACGCATTCAACGCCGCAAAGACCACGCTGGTGAACTTCACCAAACTCTCGTACATTAAGGACGACCCAAAAACGCATCTCGCCCTTACGACTGACGCATCAGACGCCGGAGTAGGAGCTGTAGTTGAACAGGAATACGACTCCCAACGCAAACCAATCGCATTCTTTTCGGCCAAGCTTTCACCAGCACAGAGAAGGTACAGTACCTTTTCACGAGAGTTGCTGGCCATATACTTGGCCGTCAAGCATTTTAGACACCTCCTAGAAGGCAGAGACTTCGTGATCTACACAGACCACAAACCACTGACGACAGCAATGAGAACTAACTCCGACAAGTACACAGCTCGGGAAATTCGACATCTCGATTACTTGTCACAGTTTTCCACCGACATACGTCACGTCAAGGGGAAGGATAACACGGTCGCAGACACTTTATCCCGGACAGATATCCACGCTCTGGATAACGATGTTCTGAGTCAGGATTTAATCGCGAAAGAACAAAAATCCGACTCAACATTACAAGAGGTGAAAACGAACACCTCCCTGAAACTTCAGGAGTTCCCAGTACCTCTCAGCAACGGAAGACTGTACTGCGACATCAGCCAGGCCAACCCAAGGCCCTACGTCCCCCCGGCATTACGAAAACAAGTATTTCGACACTTACACGGATTGTCACACCCGAGTAAACGTGCGACCGTCAAACTCATTGCTGAACGCTTCGTCTGGCCCAACATGAACACAGACATCCGCGAATGGGTCTCTACGTGTCTAAAATGCCAGCAGTATAAAATCCACCGGCACACAAAATCTCCTATTGGCACCTTCAGCAGTCCTGACGCACGTTTTTCCCACTTACACATCGACCTGGTCGGACCAATGCCAATGTGTCAGGACTACCAATATCTATTGACGGTGGTGGACCGCTTCTCACGATGGCCCACTGCTGTGCCTATCAAGGACATCTCAGCAAGCACTGTTGCCAAGACCATTCTGAAAGAATGGATAAGTACGTTTGGTACACCTCAAGTCATCACAACCGATAGAGGAGCACAGTTCCAATCATCCCTCTTTCAGGAATTCTCGAACCTACTCGGCGTCAAACACATAAAAACGACTGCTTACCACCCACAGGCTAACGGCCTTGTTGAGAGGTTCCACAGATCTTTAAAAACCCCTTTGGCCGCTAGAACTGACTCAACAAACTGGGTGGATGAATTGCCTCTGATCCTCCTCGCATGGAGAAACACTGTCAAGGAAGACATTGGCTGTTCGCCTGCCGAACTTGTTTTCGGCACACCGCTCTCACTCCCGGGTGAATATTTCAACGACTCCCTCGACACAGCTTCAAAGCCATCAACCCCGTTCATCCAGGAGCTCCGCCACAAGATGGCACGTTTAAAATATACTCCTCCTCGACAGCAACAGACAGGCACATTCATACCACAACATCTCCGGGACTGTAAGTACGTTTTCGTACGAAACGACACCGTAAGAAAACCGCTCACACCAGCTTACCAAGGTCCATATAAAGTGATACGACACTCCAACAAACACATCACGATTAGGCGCGGTAACACGACCGATACTGTTTCTATCGACAGGACTAAACCAGCGTTTTTGGAGAACCAACACCCCACCGAATCAACGACACCTTCTTCCGAAAGTACTCCAACGCCATCACGTCAGCAAACCCGATCTGGAAGGAAGGTCACTTTCCCTAGCAACCTACGGACCGATTATTACTACTAATTGATGGACGATCAATTATCTAGGGAGAGGGCCTTGCCGCGACCGGCCGACAAACCCTTGCCGCGACCTGCCGATAAACCTAAAACATATCAAATTACACGCCCGAGTTAGGACGATTATATCCGAGTACGACCGGAACTGACCAAGCCCTTTTTTCTTGCTAACGACCTTGACATCTAGTTATAGCTAAAAGAAAAGGGAGAATTAAAATTAATAACATTCACAAAACACTTCGGCCAAAAATTACCTGATAAGACTTGAACTAATAGTCGTCGCCAGCCTATAGCAGGTTAGGAAAATACTTTACGGCTACACTCATTTTTTATCAAAGAATTTTATATCCACGCGGCTGGAGCTGTGTGTCACAGCACCTTCGTAATATCAGCAAGCCCTTTTCAACCCTCGTTGGCACGCTCCTAGCGAAGCTCATTAAGGAGGAATCCTGCATTCTGTGCGGTCGCATTCACCTTAACTTCCGACGTTGATCCCACTTCTCGTGGTAGATCCCCTTTTTTTTTTCCCACCTACATAGGTATGCACAAAGGTCCTTTTTAGGACCATAAGAGGTCTCTGTCTGCGGGTCAGAGCATCTCTGACTGGTCAGTAATGATCAGTCGAAGTAGACGGCCAGGCGGCAAACACGAAGACGGATTCTAAGACCAACCGGTCTTAACTCTCAGTCGGTTCCGATAGTCCGATAAGCTGCGCAGCGCTAATGGCACGGTCCAGCCTTTAGCTACTCCTTCGCTATCTGCGCAGCGCTAAGATAACGCCCATCTTAGCCTTGGCCTTCTGGCCTGTCCACTCGACAGCTCGGCTTTGACCCGACAAAGCCTTCGCTGCTGTCCGCTCGTCCGCACGGCTTTGACCCGACAAAGCCTTCGTTCCCGTCAGCTCGCCCGCACGGCTTTGACCCGACAAAGCTTTCGCTCTCGTCCGCTCGTTCGCACGGCTTTAACCCGAAAAAGCCTTCGCTCTCGTCCGCTCGTTCGCACGGCTTTAACCCGACAAAGCCTTCGCACTAGTCCGCTCGTCCGCACGGCTTTGACCCGACAAAGCCTTCGCTCTCGTCCGCTCGTCCGCACGGCTTTGAGACGACAAAGCCTTCACTCCCGTCCGATACGTCCGCACGGCTAGGGGGCCCAGCAAGGCCCTAGCCTTTCCTCGACCTCGACGCTCTTGCAAGGTACAACGCAGTCCACGTAACGACTCACTGTTACGGACGGTTCTACCACTGCAACACCTGACTCACGTACGACCCATCGTACGAGTCAACAACCCGATCGACACACCCTTGGTTAACCACAACATACCGTCACAACCAGGGATATCGATCTACCAACCTCGATCGACCATCTAGCTGTACCCAACGACCAGCACCGACCATCTAGCTGAACTCAACGACTCGACCGACCTCAGCTTACCAGCATCCAACATCTAGCTGTACTCAACGACTCGACCTACGCCAGCGACCCTCGTCGAACGCCCAACTGCGAACACATACAACCGCCACGGACATTTACATTCACGCTTGTAAATACGACGAAATAAATTGTCATTTGTAATTATCATTATCTCACCTTTGTTCCTTCATATTGCTTTGGCTGTTCTCATTCACATAAATTCATTTGCGGGGTCGACATACTTATAGGCCCCGCAACATATTTCAAAATCATGATTTGTATCAAAATATACATATTTATTATCATATACATATTCATCATTAACATGACAACATTCTTGTAACGTGAAAAAAGAAATTTGAAAAATGAGTGATAGCAGTTGAACAATTTTCCCCTCATACATGAATAAACACAAAGGAATTTAAGAAGAACCTTTCAAAAGAGAAAAAAATCTAAATACCTGAAATCTTCTATCCTTTTGAAATAATATTTGCCATTGGCCAATTCTAAAAAGGCATGAAAACCAAAAAGAAATATTCTCTAAGACATGGCACTCTAAGGCATCAGCTTCAAAAGAACTTGAAATTGTCAAAGAAACTCCCATAAAAAATGTCATAATTTAATTTTGGAATTGTCCAGACAGCTGATTTTGGCAAATTTAGTTAATATTTCTCATATCTCCAATAAATCTCATTACTGTCCATTATTTCATCACAAGCTAACGGCACAAACAATCCGATATCATAGTGATTAGAATGGCTTATTTTGATAGAGATGAGATTTCTTTCAATTACAGTGTTGATGAGTCTTTGGCCTGGGTACATGAAAACTGTTACAATATAATCGGGTCTTTGATACTCTGATTTACTCCTAAATCAATGAATATAGTTTTATGGCAATCTGACCTCTGTTTTAGGATCATGTTTTGCCAAACAAATCCTTTAGGGAATTATTTTATATGAAAATTGTCTCAAATATAAATTATTGAAAAACAAATATTTAAAAATAAGCTGTACACTTTGACATTCTTTTTATTGAGTTGGTCAAAAGTTCAATCATTTTATCTATATGCTACTAAGATTCTTAATATGTTTCAATGGATTTAAACATAGCCGAGGAAAATCAGCTCACCCTAGCAAGATTTTATTTAAGCAATACAGTAAAGATGATCTTAGAGAATAAAGTAATTTCCAGTTCAACTAACAGCTAAGTGATGATTTTATAGGATCTGAATTCATGTTGAATGTTATCATTTAATCATTCAAATTTTTAACGTAATCAGGGAAAGCTATAAAATGCCTAAATTAAAGGTACAGCAGAAATATCTCCCACATTTTAAACTGTCACTTGTATGATGCAAGTGCACTTAGGCAAGTGGTAATGGTAGCTCCTTCTAACTAGGAGGTGCCCATGTTGTAATGGTTATCATTATAAGAATTGGACACAGCGACATGAGTTCAAATCCTCGACGAGACTGATTGCATTTCACATTGCACTAATACCCTTGGGAAAGGTATGAATCCAATAATTCTCCCTCCAGCTATGAGTAAATAGTAGGGCAGACTAGGTTCTTCAGCTTTGGTGAGGCAACTAGTCTAGGAGAAGGAAAACTCTGAATTCAAACCTGTTAAACTCTGCTTAAAAATTGACCTTGTGTCATATCCTGCCCGATTGGGTTGGGTAAATATGGGTAGCTCCTTCTAACTAATATCTTAGCATTTCCTTTTTTGTTTTAGACAGAATCATGATTTGGACTGGTACACACTGTCATGGCCGTTGCTATAATACCATGGTATTATAGCAACGGCCACGACACAGTGCATTTGCTGTCAGTTAAAACGTTTTTTTGAGACGACTGAATCTGTAATTGCTACTCAGAGACCGTCTTGTACTCATTTCATGTTACCTCAAAATAAGGCTGTTCCAGATAGAATTTTCAATTAAAAGCAGTATCTGATTTCTATCCAGAATTGCGTCATTCAGACATAACATAAAATGAGCACAAACATTTATGTGTGTAGGAATTAGAGATTCACCAGTCTTAAAAAAAAACTTTTCCATATTAAATGCCCAGTATGCACTTGTCCAAGCCATGATTGTAATTGCTGAAATTCAAAAAAAATGTTAAGACATTTGCTAGATGGAGTTACCATTGCTACTTGCCTAAGTTTACTCGTATCACACAAGTGGCAGTTTTAGTTGTGGGAGGTATTTTTGTCATGCTCTTTAGAAGCATTAAACTCTCCAATGCTAAACTGCCCGAGCTGGACTAGTATTTACCTATAGCTCAGAGAAGAGATGGATTCACACTTTTCCTAAATCCATTCAATACAAAGTGCCATGTACATCGTTTGTTAATTGTAGAATACTTTTTATGTATTAATTAATTTAATGAATTATTTGCAATAAATTGAAAACACTTCTTACCATTGGTGGGAAAAACTCATGAAGAGTTATGCAGAAAAATAGCCAGTGTTGGTTATGTGATTACAGAGATGAAATAATCAAATAAAAATGAATTCAGCAAACTGATACAAAAGGAATACAAGAGCAAGCATGATTGGGTGGTAAAAGTGATTCACTGGGAAATGTGCAATATACTAATGCTTGGCCATACTGAAAAAAGGTATATGTACAAGCCAGTATCTGTACACATAAAATTTTTTGAGGTTTGAGGTACAAACAGATCACCCAATCCAGACAGAAAACAACAAAGACCAAATATATGCTAATTTGGTGAGCAAATAAGAAATAAAGTAGATGAAATTTGTGGTTACATTATAAACAAGTAATTTATTTAATAAACAACAAAAAATACTTAATTATCATTATTATTATTATTATTATTTGAGGTGACTTGCTGTCACTCAGATTCCAGGAAAAAACTACCAGTTAGAGCCAGTGTGAAAAACTTGTAAAGAGAAAAATAATTCCTTACATGCAATGAGTCTCAACATTGAGTTTAATGGTGGCTTTTTAACAAGTATTAAGTAAAAAAATGTTTCTTTTTAATTGATTTTATTAAATAACAGATTCACCATTTCTTTTTTGCTACCTTTCAGCATCCTCCAGAAAACTTCACTTTTTGGAAAACTGCAAGTCATTAAAGCAGTTCTTTGCTGAGAAAGATCAATTTTTCAAAGAAGATGGGATCATGAAGTGGCCAAAAATGTTGCGGAAGACAAAAGAACCAAATGCAAAATATGTTATTCAATAAAAATAACGTCAACCATAAATTGTTTTCGTTTTACTTAACAGTCTTCTTTTTTCAGTTACAAATACATTTTGCTCGGACTGTTCTTGTCTTTCATCAGGTTTATAATTCATTCAGTAGAGATTTTTTTTCTTTTATCTTTTATTGATAGTTTAAGATCAGAGCATCAAAAGACAATCCAACCGACTGTCTGAAAGTGTGCCGATAAAAAAAGATAGGATGACAGCACAGGTCTGAATAATTCATAGGATTAATAAAACCATGGCAGAAGTTTGGACAACCAACATTTGATTTATTAACTAGCTGAAGTACCCATGTATATCAGATAAGAGATCAAGACTTGGAATCCAGCCAAGTTGGTTTCAATGAAAACCTTTGTTGTTAACCAATGTATGACTGGCTTGCTGTCACTTTTTCTTCTGTAAATCATTTTTTGCTAAGAGACTATTCTCATAGAATTTCTTTTTCCTTCTCTTCCTCTCCCAATGAAAACCATGAATTTTTCAATAGACATATTGACCCCATCAAAAGTCAAAAGAATTTCACAAGGCATTTTGCCTACTTTGGCAATTAAAATCAACTTCTGTTTAATTAAAAAATCTAAAGACATCTGCTTTCACTATCTTATACACAATAAAATCTCAGCATTAGGCACTATCTCTGTTCTTTTTTTCATCACTGGGATGCCTAAAAACTGTTTTCTTTATGACCCCATGATTATTTTAATGAACCACTGACTTTGGTTTCTTTGATTACCAAAAAACAATAACCAATCTCCTTGTAAAACATGTGACATCTGGGTCAAAACATGAAAATATGACAGAATAACATACAAGCAATGTAAACAAGAAAAAACGTTAGTATACTTGAAAATAAGTTCAGGGATAGAATAGATTATTATCTCCATAATAGAATTGATATGTCCATTGGAACCCTTTAGTGTCATGACAGTCCCAGAAATTAATTCACAGTCTTTTTTCACCCTCGGTCTTTGACCTGTACTGATGGTGTCTTGAGCATTGCCAGGAAATGGTATAGCCACATGGCTATCTTTACTATACTGAACAAGTCTTTTGCTATTTTGTACCCCATCAACATACTACTTATCCCTCGAATGATATGTGTATTATACTAGCAATTGAGTCACATTCGTACATTCTTTCTTTCAGTACAACAGGTAAGTATATTGTATATATTGAATGTTCTGGCATATGTCATTGATTTTATTTTGTCTTTCTTTTCATTTTGTTCAGTTTTATCAAGGACTCACTATTGCTAATATTGGTCCTTGGTGAGTAGAGATTCAACCAAATATCTCCCCTACTGCAATGCATTTCTATACATGGAAGTATATTACTGTTACCTCGGTTTGAAATGTCACTGATCAGGGTTTGGGTTTTTTTTCCTTTTCATTTTTTAATTATTGAATGCTTGTTTGTTTTTCCTTTCTTTTATTTCTTTCTTCTGCTGTAGTCTGTTTTATTCTTTCTGCCTATGTTATATTTCCTTTAATAATCTTGGTGTTCATAGCTCATTCATGTTATATGGATCTTGTTCATAGCACCAGATAAGTATAGATACTTTTGTGAGTAGACTTGAAAGTTGGAGTCTCTCACAAAAGTGTCACTTAAAAATACTGAGGAGATTAAGAGGTTGTCACTTGATCTTGGTAAAGAAAGAAATTTACAGTTTGGTTCCTGTGTCTCTAAATATGATACTTTATTCGGACTGGTGGTATCTGATTTTTTACACTGTCTTTCATAGAGGAGAGAAAAATCTCTGCATTCTCTAAAGAAAATAATGAAACCCCGAAAAAGGAGTTTCAAAAAGTATTAAACCTAAAAACCATGTTTGCTCAGTTGTATTCCAGAAATCCAATGGCAAAAACTCAAAACAAAAATTTTATAATCACTTGCTCTGACCTCACGACAACAGCCCTGGCCTCCACTATGGGCACCTTTTCATTTTTTTGCTATATCTTCAGAAATAAACAGAAAATAAGCAAATTTATATAGACTTGTTTTAACATTTGCTGTTCTTTATTAACCATAGGTTGTTTCACTGAATTTGTTTTTTTTTTTTAGGATGTATTCTACATTATATACTGATATTTCATGTTAATCAATAATTGTAAACGATAGATAGATAGATAGATAGATAGATGTATGTAAGAAGAAATGAGTCAATTTTGACAGAATGTATGCAGAAAAGGTAAAAATAGAAAAATATATGTTTGATGGTTTGTTTATTTGCCAACGCATTTTAATTTCAATCTTTTTTTTTAATGTAAAAGATTCGGGATATTGTAGTTTGGAAAAAGAGTTATGGATGGGTTCAAATTCTTCTTTTAGATATTTAGGGGAGGATTTGTAAGGGCTCTCTGGAAAAAAAACCTATGAGAATGCCACTGTTTGTTTTATCGCTGTGGTTTGCATAAAAATGTCTGTAATCATTTTTGTTTTTTATCTTGTGATAAACTTTGAATTCTAATTTGTTGCTGTTGTTTATTAGGAAGACGTCCAGGAAAGGTAAGGAATTATTTTTTTTCAATTTTTTATGGGAAATTAATGCTTGGTTCAACTTGGTTGAGTTTTTGTACGATTTAAGGAATATTATGTTCTTTAGACCATAGTCGAGAGTAACCCGAAGGCTCCCTTTTCGATAGCTACTACACCAAAGTGTAGGGGAGGGCGCTACTCCTTCCCTGGATGGCTCTACTTTACCCTTGATCCGCACCTTATAATGCTGAGTGTTAAGCAAGGAGGTATCAAGTACCATTTTTTGAGTCTTTGGTATGACTCGACCTGGGATTGAACCCAGGTCTCCTGGGCCATTGGCATTGGCCCAGCGGTTAGAGTGTTCGCCAATGGCCCGGGAGACCTGGGTTCAATCCCAGGTCGAGTCATACCAAAGACTTTAAAAATGGTACTTGATACCACCTTGCTTAACACTCAGCATTATAAGGTACGGTTCAAGGGTAAAGTGGAGCAATCCTGGGAATGGAGTAGCGCCCTCCCCTACACCTTGGTGTAGTAGCTATCGAAAAGGGAGCCTTCGGGTCACCCTCGACTATGGTCGCTAACTTTACTTTACTTTACTTATGTTCTTTAGGATAAAGGTAAAGGAAAGTTAAAGCATTCTAGCTTGCCTTTACCTTGAATTTTTGGAATCCCAACCATTCAAACACATTCTACCTACACATCCAATATTTCAGATACATCAATGACATTCTAATCATTTATCCCAAATATCTAAATGAAGAATCAATAACTCTTTTTCTAACCTACAATATCCCGAATCTTTCATTCATCGTGCCAAATTAAAAGCTATAAAGATCCACAAACATACATCCCACGATATGAATAAAAATAATCTTACTGAAATATCAACCCTATAAAAAGACATAATTTTACCCCCAAATCCAACTTCCATCCTAACTGAAAAACCTAAATCACTTAGGCATAAAAACCACTACCCGCACAACAGAAACAATAAAACAAATAGTAAAGAACAACTCCAAAAACACAGATTCCCAGTCAAACGCAGGTGTTTACAAAATCACTACCAAAACTGCAATAAATTTTACATTGGAGAAACAAGCAGAAATTTAAACAAAAGAATCTATGAACTCAAAAAAGACTTTACAACTGTTTACACAACAAACTCCTTAGTTTTATCATAACATTATCACTAACCACATTTTTGACTTTCAAAATTCTGGCATATTTGCCTACTTTCATGACAAAAATAAAAGAAGAATAATTGAAGCATGTTCCATAGCACACCACAACATAATACCACAACGAGGTTTCTTTTTCAAAATATTACCATCTATAGGAAAAATAATATTCAGAGAATTCAAAATTCACAGTATAAACATTCAAAGCAATAAGACATCAAAATCCGTTTCTTAAACCACAAAACGCCATTTACTTTTTAAAAAAATCCATCACATGACATGATGCAATTTGAAGCTATCAACTTGTATTAATCCGTTTTTTCACTTAGCAAGATTTACAAGAACTGATGAAGACTTCTCATTGAATCAAAATTTATCTATCATGATTATTTCCCATACTAAAATAATTTCGATATAAGACTTTTGCATTCAAAAAAAGATTGAAATCAAAACGCATTTGCAAATATACAAACAATCAAACATATTTTTCTTTCATTTTACCTTTTCTACTTATATATGTATGTATGCATATCCTTTTTTAGGAGATATTCTATATTATGTACTGATATTTCTTGGATGCCAGTTATCATGACAAGGACTGTGTTCATATATATATATATATATATATATATTGTTATTTGGGGGATATTAAACTATATATTAAAATTTTATGGTTGCAAATAATAAGGAACAGGATTTGGTGTGTGTGTGGGGTGTTTGTGTGTGTATTTAAAGATGTTTTTCAAGGTACAAAATTTAATAGTAGCAATAAAAAGACTCAAGGTTTTATTCATAATGAAAATAAAAACTTAGAAAATGACAGGATTAGCAAACCAGTTTCAATTATTGGTCAACAGAGCTAAATTAAGGATAATATAGGATTGAAAAACATTTGAAAATCTGTAGGGTGAAGACAAAATAGAAATTTTGTATTAAAGACTATATTGAAACAATATTAAGTTCTAGCAGACATTCTCTCTGTTTACAGAGAGAGTGTCATATTTTATACGACAGATCATCTCTCTGTAAACAAAGAGAATGTCTGCTAGGACTTAATATTATTTTGATATAGTCTTTAATACAAATTTTTTTTTTCTTCACCCTACATATTTCCTGTTGTTTTTTTATACTATGTTATCCTTGATTTAATTCTGTTGAGCGAGGATCGAAACTGGTTAGCTAGCCTGTCATCTATTGAGTTTTTATTTTCAATATAAAACCTTTGATTTTTTATCCCTATATATATATATATGTATTAGTTTTTGTATATATTTTATAACATGGATACTTATCTGCAACCACTGGTCTCATGACGTCTTGAGACAGCAATCACCAGGCAGAAAAAGCTTTTTCTGCCTGGTGAAAAGATGGCATGAAACCAGTGGTCACAAATAAGTAGCCATTCTATTAAATACATATGAAAACAAATGTATATTTATTTATTATTATATTATATAATAGCACTCTCCAAATTATACTGCACTTGGTCTGCCACTTACCCACCAAGTGAGATAGTGATAACCATGTACTGTTGCAATATATATATATATATATATATATATCAAATGTTCCTATACTTCTGCTGAGTGGGTGGACATTACATTACATTTACCAGTAATATTTTTTACATTCAGCACAGATGCAAACCCAGTAAGCTCTAGTAGGTGGTTTAATATATTTGATGTTCTAAAATGAAAAATCGCTATGTAAATATTGTTTTTGCCTCTAAGTAAGTTAGATTTGAATCTTGTTGCTGATTTTTTAAATACTGTGGCTAGAACTCCAACTTCTGCAAAATGCACTCTTTCTTCTCTGAAATGAATGATGAAATCTGATCTCTCAGATTAAATAAAATGTGAGTTCTTCCAAGATTTGACTGCGTCAGAACTGTTGTATGGATGCACTATCTGGACTCTTATGAAACACCAGGAGAAATAATTAGATACAAACTACACATTTAATGCTAATTTGGCTTATCAATAGCTTTTTTAGCTGGACGTGTAAAATGATTGCATCAATTGCTAACAACTAACATTCTGGGAAACAAGTAAACATTTTAAAATCAATATATCTTCAATCTGACACTCATTTTGAATTTGAATTTTTATAAATATTTCTATTCAAAACACCATGAAATTTTTTATGGTAAAATGTAGCAGTATCATCCATGACTTGCTCAGTTTTGCCTGCTAAACATCAATCCTCCATTGTGCTTGATGAAATGAAAAAATTAGTCAACTACAGATTTTGTCAAAACATAGTCAGTTCTACAAAGGAAAAAAGAACAAGCAAACCAAAGAATACATTTGTTTTTGTTTTTTTCATTCTTCAAGCTTATCCTTGTCAGATTTTGGCACATGTGATGCTTCACTTTCCAGTTGAACCACTGCTGGACTTGATGCTTTTTGTAACCAGCTATAGTGGTCCGTTCCCTTCTGAGTATTCTCTTGAATATATGGAGCCCCAACTTCCAAAAAGAAAAAACACCCTTCTCATGTAGATCTCTAAGAATAAATGTACCTAAAAAAATTATATCCTTGTCTTCTAAAATCTGACAATAATAGCACTAAAGACTTCTGTTTATTACATACATTAAAAAAGTAGCCCTTTCATCTCTTTCAAGAAATCTTTCTATTTTATCTTCTATTAATATCTGCCGACTTTCCTAACTTCTTTAGCTATCATTTTGATTATACTATACACACATCCATATGCATACATATACACAACACCTAAACCTACATATCTTACATACAGCAACTATGTGAGAACACAGGATGTAATTGTGAAGACCTGCCGGAGGCGATGAATGATAGGGAGAAGTGGCGAGAGAGGGTCAGGGATATCCGTGCTGGCAGCACGACATGATGATGATGATGAAACCTACATATACCCCATACAGATAGGCTATCTCCAGCATGCATATACTTACATATATACCACTCCTTTACATATACAAAAGCATGTCAATATGCTTATATCTACAAACATAGGCATCATTGCAACTAGATATATCCACCTAGTGACAGAAAAGCTTTCAGTGTTATGCAATATTAATTTCATAAATCTATATAAAAATATGATTGGAAAATGCTTGTTTTGCAAAAATCATCATAGTCATGAGTACAATCCTGATATACAGATTCATATAGACACAACTGGAAAATGCTTTTTCCGTTATATCTTTTATAGTAAAAATTATTATGTACAAAATGTCTAAATATTCTAAAATGTTTAATTAAGAACAAATATTGCAGAATAGACAATGTTTAGAAAAATGAACTCAGTGGAATGGATTTTTTATATCTGTTTGTTTGTCTCAATGCCTGCAATCTAAAACTTGTCTTCTTATTTGCCATTGCAAGTAAGAAATATTTTGATATGCAAATAGTGTGTTGGGTTGTTAAGTTCAGTTACACAGTTTATATAAGTATAGTTTAAAGCTATACAAAATTTATTGATTTCATTGTGCCTCATTGAAAGACCAGAAAATTGATATCTAATTGGTACTTTGAATTCTTTATTGATGGATTGGATCAAGTTTTTTTTTTTTAGATTTCAGAATATTTACCAAAAATATTCTGAATTTGACAAAACATTATTTGCTATTCAAACCAGTTTTCATTATATTTTCTCATTCATTTTAGGTTTTTTAAAAATCTATATTATTTGCCATTCAAATAAAATTTTCAGATTCCATAATTGACAAAATTTGTAATTAAGAGTAATTGTTGATAGATTCTTTCTGGTAAATGAATGACAGAAAAATAAAGGCTTTTTTTTTGTTTATTGTTTTCAAAAATTTTTTTGGAGGTTTTGTCACATTGGAATGCATTAACTTTTATTAGAGATAAAAATGTTAAGTTAATTTCATTTTGCAGTTATATATATCTTTCAATGCTGCATAAAGAAAGAGTTCACTATAAGCTTTGTTCAAAAATATCAATTAGAAAATATATATGTGTTGATATTCATTCTTATTAATTTTGTCAAATGTTTTTTCAGCTTAAGTTTTATTGCATCTCCGTAAAAGTTATCTTTCTTTTAACGTCTACTTTTCTCATCAATAGACACTACCTCTAGTAGCATTTCTTTCTTAATCAGACTGTTTGATTCTAGCTGTTGACTTATGGGGAATCAGGATAACAATGTTGTTGATCCACTTGTGGATTTATCCATCTCTCTTCACGTCAACCAGGTTGCATCCAAATGTTTCACTGCAACCCTAGTATAGATAGACTCCTAACAGGCACAACCACAGTGGGCAAGAGTGTACCAAGGAACAATGTTAATAAAGAGGTATACCACAATCTCCTGACTTTCAAAGGAGACATTTGTTTGGATGAGAAGTGCTATCCAAGAGAGGGTTGCTTAGTCACTCACAAGACATACTGCTGTTCCGTCAACAATCTAATGACCTTAGATATCCTTGAGAGGACTTGACGAAATTCTAAGGCAATTATGGATGGATGGCGGGAGGCATTCAAAGGAATCCATGTTGTCAGCATGTCATGATGATGCTTCTCTCTTAGGGTGGAAATCTACAGCATGGGGGAATAGGTTAGAAATAATGAAGGATAAGCTCTTTGGGAAATTCAAATTCAAATCTTTTTTGTCTCAAGAAAGCTTTTTTTGGAAGCATCAGCTTCTCTATTTTCCTTTCCTTGATCAACAAAGAATTGCTGAAATCTTGTGGCTACAACAATCAGCATGAGGGAGCTAGTTTAATACACCAGTATATATATATATATATATATATATATATATATATATATCAATCCCTTAACATAAACAAGATGTGACACAAGCTCAATTTTTAAGAAGAATTTAGCAGGGTAGAATTCTGAGCAGTCTTTCTCTGAGACAATTTGCCATACTAAGATTAAAAAGCCCAACCAGCCCTGTATATAAAAAGATTTTTAATTCTGTTCTGAGAGTGAGTAAATTATCAGTTCATATCAGTGATTTGAAAAAATCAGTTCTTTATTGATGGCCAGTCTGAGAGCTGTTTGGTATGTATACTTACAGAACCCAAGGAGATGAAACTATCTGTGAAGAAAGTAGAATACTATATCCTGAGGAATACACAAAAGAATCCTTTCTCAGAAGGCTGGAGAGAAAAATTTCTGAAACAGTGTTTTAAACAACAAAAATAGGAATGTAAGACTCAGTAAACAGCAACTATAAATTGCAATATACAAATCAACTTTTTATGCCTGAGAAAATTTCTACTAAACTTGAGATTGGTTTATACAGTAGGGCTAAAATCCAAACCTTATCTACAGAGTGGTCAATCATGTGGAACAATATTCCTAACAATCAATATATACCACTTATAATAACTCCAACAGACTAACACAAACATTTCTGACTTAAACTCATGTTAGGTGAATACATTTAATCAGTTAACACAGAAATTAATATGAAATAATAAAACTGTAAAACAAATTAAGTATTATATTAATGCTATATCCCACATCATTCCCAGTAATTGATGCACAAACTGTAAACACTTACCAGAAAGTCACAGTAGGTTTCTGTCTGTTGAGTGGAAGTGGAGGGTTGACCTATACAATGAGGATTGGTGTAATCTAGAATTTTGAGCTTAACAGCTTGAGGTCAACTTCTATGTCAGGTCAACTCATACAGAAAGTTACTTTATTAGTTTATATATCAACTCAATTTTTTCTGGCTTCTTTTTTGTTTTTTTTAGAAATATTTTATTTGATCCAGTTCTGATTTTTCTGAAGCAAGTCATACTTTTTATTCGCATGCCAAATCATTCAAATAAATTGGACATTTACTTTATGTCCACCTTACTGGCAACTGTGGGAATCACTATGCATTTATTTTAGCTAAACTTTGTGATTTCATAGATTTATATTTTATTCATTTTATTCTTTTTGTAAGTGCTTTGGCTATGTTCAATGCTGGCATCTGACATGCATAAAACTATTACATTAAATTCTTGTTTTTTGTCATCTATCAATAATATAATATACTATACAGTTTGTTCCCTTTATTTCTGTGCCTAAGATATGTAAAATATTACACTTATTAATATGTGTTTAAACACGTAGGATATCAAGATATTAGTGCTACATTTTATATCAGTGATTTAAAATTTTGTACCTTTTTTGCACCTAAGTAATTAACAAGCATTTTCAATTTAAAAAAAAAAATTAATTAATTAATTTTTATTCTAATTTTTATTCTTTTAGTATTCTTTTTAATATTTGACATGCATTAGCAAACTTGAAGTGCAAAATTTTTCAAGTTTCAGTCCATTTTGAAAGGAAAATATCTGACAATAAAATCCCAGTTTGTATGTGTCAATGTAAGATCATAAATTTTACCCACCATTTTAGTCCTATTTTCAAGCTTTCTAAACCATGGTCCAATATCAAGTAAGACCACTGGCCATAACAAGTGAGAACATTATATTATGGTGAATGGGATAAAATTTCAAAGAAAGCCTGAAAAGGAGAACCACTGAAACATTGGTAAAAACAACAAAAATAAGGATATTAGACTTAATAAATGAATGAATAATAAGAATATGAACTAAACAGCATTTTTATAGGAAATCAAATTTTTTTTTACATTTTTATTCACTCAATACTTCATTTGTATACAAGAACTGACTTTATGGCGTCATTTGTGATGTAAACATTATCAGTATTGTAAATGGACCAGTCTCATTGGGTGCCCCATTCATTCGGCCTTGTGCCGCATTGAAGCAAAGAGCTTCGTAAATTATATTGTAAATGGACCAGTCACTTAAATCCTAGACAAAGCTGTTTGTGTTTTACATGGCAATAATACATTTGGGAGAGGCATGAATCTGGCAATGGTTAAATAGTAGTGTAGTATACTACCGCTGGATGTTGACGAACAACAAGGAACTCACATATATACAAATATGATCCTATATTTTTATTCTTTGAGAGTGATGCTTATATGGAGCAGGAGAGCAGTTGGAGAGAGTTTGCATGCACAAAGGAGCTGATGAGAGTCAGAAACAGACTGCAGGAACTGACTTCAGCCAAAATTCTAGACCTTAAATAGTCTTAAAACTCACACATGATCTACATGGCTACACCTCTTCACCAACACAATGCTTGTTCTCCATTAGTCACGGCTTACAACCACACATTTTTTTATGCCTAGGGTGTCACACCCATGCATTTCTGCTTTTCTGGTAGTCACTTTGTTGATTTTATCAATGACTGGATGTATCTGTCAACAACATCTGCAGGGTTCATCTCTAGTCAATGCAATATATTTTTGTAGGGCAAACTGGGTGGGCTCTTTAACTTTCACATGGAAACCAATTTAGAAGGAAAACTCTGAATTTAAACCAGTTGTATTTTATTTTAAAAATTTAAAAACTGCCTTTTGTGGGGGCCCATTCTGTATAATGGTTAATGTCATAGAAAAGAGAATCAACTCAAATCCTAATGAGGCTGTTTGTGTTCCATTTCATACTAATGCCCTTGAAAGAGGCATGAATCATCTCTTTTATATTTCTAGTTAAGTGTAAATAGTAGAGCAGATTGGGTTCTTTAGCTTTGGTTAGGCAAATCGTCTAGGAGAGGGAAAATTTTGAATTCAAACCAACTTAACTCCAGGGTGGAGGGGTTGGGTAAATGCATACAAGAACTGACAAGAAACACTTAAAGCATTAGTTCCTGTTAGACCAATATAATTAAATAGTCATGAGCCTTTTCAGTTTTTAGATGAAGTCGCAGATACCATAAACAATTTGAGTCATGTTTGACAGGCTAAGCAACTTTTACTAAATTCTATATAATCCTGCTCAGCATGTTAATAGATGACCACTTAGAAACAGCAGGTAACGCAAGCTATCTAAATAACTTTAATAAGCAATGCTTAGTAAAGTTGATATTCCAAAGCTGCTTGAAGGGTTTACTACCTCTGGAAGTTTTAAACAAGAGAGATATTTTATTTTTGATGCATATATGCATCTTACAAGGATACTCGGGTATCTGAATTCAATTAAAAAAGAAGGTTTAAAAAATCTTAACTTCGGAATGACATCTGACCTCAATTTTCTGCTGTTGAGATGTTTTCATACATTCACCTCTTTCTCACAATGACAAAAAAGATTCAATATCCCTTAAGCAAGTGGATAGACCTCAAAGAAATCTTGATTGAAAATAATGACCATGTATTCCCAGAGACATATTTCACAACCTTTGTACTTCAATTTTCTTGGGTAATGTATTAATTTTCAGGCAATATTGGGAAAATATATATAAAAATAACTGCACATAAGAAATTAATTTGTCAAAAAAGAAAATGGTTTTATGATTTAATGGAAAAAAGTTGAGGTATGTAGATAATATTCATCTGAATAACAGAGTAAATAATAAAAAAAATTATGGAGAGGCCACATTTGTTATGTTTAATGATGAAAAAAAAAAGTGAAAAAAACAATGTCTCTGAGGTAATGTGTGGTGAAAGTTTCAAGTATCACACCAAAAATTTGATTTCTTTGTGACTAATGCCTATAAAAAAAGATATGTACAAAAATAAAAACATCCAAACAAATACAAATTAAAGGCAAAAAAAAATGAAAGGTAGAGGAGATCTCAACTATCAACACTCAAAAGCTTTTAGAAGAGTGATGATCAAGGAAAAATACCATGCACAGAGCATTACATACGCTTAAAAAATATACAGGAGCTCTTGAGAGGCTCCCTGTAAATTCTCCGTGGATTATGAAGTGAAAATATGTTTGATATACTCTAATACAGGGATTCATGAAGCAGAGAAGTTACAGAGCACGTGAGGTTTACAAAAATGCTGAAATTTCAAAGGGATCACAACCAAATAAGTACAACTTGTTTTAGCCTGTACTCATTTAGTCACACTGTGTAAATCAAAAGGAAAAAGAAAACATCTCTAGTTTTCCAGTATATTTATATTAATCTCACTTTCTTTTTACCTACTTATCATTTGGAAATTTTTTTTCAGAAATGTATATAGCTAAAAGTGAATTTTATTCAAGGTAATCAATTGAAAATGATATGCAGTCATATCTCTTTATAGCTGTATCAAGAATTGAATTACTTGTTGGAGTGAGCAAAAATTTAAAGTTACATTTTTAATGTAACTGTAAATTAAATTATTAATAGCAAATGTCTACTGTCTGCTTCCTGATGTCAATATATTTTATACCATATTCCTCACAAGGGCTATACTAATACTGTCAGATGGAATGAATGGATTCTTTAGAAAAAAGTTTGAGAACTGCTTTAATTGGAGAAACAAGAATCCACTAATATTTTTTAGATATTAAAATAGTTTCAAAATAGCTGCTGTAATTTTTTTTAAATGTTGGTTGGTTGGTTTTATGGCATGTCAATCTCTGTTGGGTTACTTTATGCCAAAAGTAGTTTAACAATAATGGTCTGCAATAATATACATTATAAAAATGTATCTTTAACCTTTTCAGATAAGTAAACATTTTAAACTTAGTAATGATATCATAATTTTAAGAGCCTATTTATCCATGTAAGTAAAGTAAAGTTAGCGACCATAGTCGAGGGTGACCCGAAGGCTCCCTTTTCGATAGCTACTACACCAAGGTGTAGGGGAGGGCGCTACTCCATTCCCAGGATTGCTCCACTTTACCCTTGAACCGTACCTTATAATGCTGGGTGTTAAGCAAGGTGGTATCAAGTACCATTTTTAAAGTCTTTGGTATGACTCGACCTGGGATTGAACCCAGGTCTCCCGGGCCATTGGCGAACACTCTAACCGCTGGGCCAATGTTCCGATTATCTC
This sequence comes from Sepioteuthis lessoniana, assembly GCA_963585895.1. Taxonomy (NCBI): domain Eukaryota; kingdom Metazoa; phylum Mollusca; class Cephalopoda; order Myopsida; family Loliginidae; genus Sepioteuthis; species Sepioteuthis lessoniana. The sequence continues at coordinate 75,894,630 of OY757911.1, read as the reverse complement.
AAATAAAATTATTTGATCCATTGATCCCTAACAAAGACAACCACTTTAGGTCAAAGTTCATCTTGGAGGAATGGTAACAATGGGGTAACTTCACACATCATACTGGATGCAGTTTTATCATATACAAGACACCCTTTTTATGGGAGGAGTCATAATCCTCTGCTGGGGATTAACTGGCTCACTGGCCCAGTGGGTAGAGTGTTCGCCAATGGTCCAAGAGACCGGGGTTCAATCCCAGGTCGCGTCATACTAAAGACTTTAAAAATGGTACTTGATACCGACTTGCTTAACACTCAGCAATATAAGGTACGTATCAAGGGTAAAGTGGAGGAATCCAGGGAAAGGAGTAGCACCCTCATCTACACCTCATTGTAGTAGCTATTGAAAAAGGAGCCTTCTGGCTGCCCTCGACTACGGTCGCTAACTTACTTTACATACATAAACACACTCATATATATATATATATATATATATATATATATATATACCATATTTCCTGGCATACAAGATACACACAGCATACCATTTGTTGGCATTTTGACAAGAGGGTTATCTAATAAAATTTTTAAATCAATTGCTATAACAAGGGAAGGGATGAAGTGAGTGGTAGTCCACCCTAAATATCTTTTTAAACAATAAATACCATTTAAAAGTGTTCTGGGAAATATAGTATATATTTAGTGTCATATCCAGGACATTTTTACATGGAAATAGGGATCTTTTTATTCCCAACTGGAAAGAGCAATATCTGAAATATAAGAATAATCATTCACTAAATCTTGAACAAAGTCAGAAGTAAAGAGAACTCAGTGAGAACTGAACTTACAAACGATGGTCTGCTAACCTATCTTGTTAACCATATCATATCCCATGAAAAATAAACGTCATCATTTCTATTGATATAAACTATTAACTGAAAATTGCTTGGAATATGCCTCTAATTGCATAGATTAAATTTTTTCTGGCTTTTTGCATCCTGTCTTTTGTGGTTATAAATTTTCCAGCATTCATTTTCCTGTAAGTGTTCACAACATCCTATTTGATATTATCTCTCTGATGCTCTAGCTTGATTTCTTCTCAGATAGTTTTCCATTTTCGCAAATGAAAAATAAAAGATTAAGTTTTTTTTCATGGTGATGATATATTTTATATCAGTCCACAACATGAATGTTGGAATTTAAAGTGTAAATAACATTCTGAACAAAAGTGTTGTTGATTTTTTATAAATGATTTTAAAAACCTGTAAATTAAAAGAAAGAACACATATACCTAATAAAAATAACTATGAATAACATTATTATAGGCTTATCAAAATAAGCCATGAAAATCATGATTTTTAATTCTATTTTCATTCATGTCAGTTTAAATTCTTTTTTTCTTTATCCTCTCCTCTTCCTTTTCTTGCCACCTTTCTTTCTCTTCCTTATTCTCCTTCCTTTACAACCTTCTTTTTCCCTATCTTCCGCTTCTTCCCTTTCCTTCCTTATTCTTTTCCCTGACAAAATGTCTCTCGGTACTATACCCATGATACGGATATTCAAACCGTACATAGAATTTTCATAACATATATACACAGAACATGGGAATGCTGAAACACGAAAAACACTTACAACTTCTTAGTTCAGGTACGAAACTTTTTATTACCTTTGAGTTTAAAGGTTCTTTGACATAAGGAGAGAGATACACATTCGTTCTATTCTGGTTTTTCCATCTGCTCCCCCCAATCTCGTGCGGCGCCAGTAGTGCTCAAATCTGTCTGACCTCAGTGAGCCCAGAAAGTTGACCCTTCTTGTTCGGTGTCTAGTTCTCAAATCAACTGACTTTTTTCAAATCTCCCAAAATCCTCCGAGCACGCTTCCAGTGCATGACGTCATTCACATCTCCTGGTCAAATCCTCTATCTAGGATTTTCATTTTGACATCCATGAATGACATATCCTCCCCACGCGAGTGTTAATGCCTGCACTCAAGTTTGCACCTAACTAACCCATGTGCTGAGCCGAAAGGTTCCCAGTCAAACTAAACCCAAAGGCAAGATACATAAAACAAAATCTCTCGGCCATTATATTACATCTCTCTCCTTCTCTATCCTCATAGAATTGGTTAAAGCATTTAATTTAATAAAAGCAGCAAAAAATGAGTGATATACACAGACAATAGGTAAGTAAGGTAAGTAAATAGATAGATAGATATGTAGTCCTAAACAAGCATATTCATGCTAGGCTATGGATCAGCACTTTAGTGCAGACCTGGACAAAGTTGTATGAAAGTATGGCAGTTGCTCATACAGTAAGTTTTACCTCATCATGATAATGGTGATGTCCAACTTGGTATTAGTGTCACCATTGTAATTGCCAAAACATAGCAGACAGAAGAGATGGATTCACGTCTTTCCCTTTACAAGGTGAAATAAAAACAGCATTGACTTAGATTTGAACTGGGAAAAGAAGGTAAACACTATAAACAGTGCAAAACAAAGAAAAGAAAAAAAGACAAAATTATTGGACACCCTGTGAGAATCAAACCTAGCTCATTAAGCATTACACCATGCGAGAAGTTCATATATATACATGTGTGTATGTGTGTGTGTGTTAGAGAGAGAGAGAGAAAAAGAGAGAGAGAGAGAGAGAGAGAGAGAGAGAGAGAGAATCAGGCTGATAAACTGTTGATTAGTTGGTTGGTTTTATAGCGTATCTACTCTTATCAATTTATTTTATGCCGAAGATAGTTTAACAACTTGGTTTCAAATTATATACTGAAAAAAACTATTTCTTCAGAATGACCATAAAGAGGTAAATTCTTCATTATATCCAAAAGATCTATTTGATCCATAGTTAGGATCCTCACTGGTACAATGATCTGGATTTTATACAAGGCTAGTCTTTAAGTAGAGTACAGCTAGTTTGGATTTAGAATTTACCTTCTGGTTGCTATACCAAGGCTAAGGAACCTCAGTTTGCCCTATTATTTACACATAATTGGGGAGATAAGAAATGGATTCATGCCTTTCATAAGGGCATTGACATAAAGTAAAATGTAAACAATTTCATCCAGGATCATTTATGTAGTGTTTCAGGTAAGAAATTAATTCCTAATTAACAGTATAACAATGAAGGAGAAAAAAAATTTCTTGGAGGAATCCCTCTTTGAAAAAAAGGAAAGACACTTCTTATTCCTTCAATTAAATACTCAGTATTTCTAGTTCTGTAAAATAGTATCTTCTGATTATTTTTTCCTGGCAGAAGATATAATTTTGGCAGATAAAAATATCATAAATTTTGTTGTATTTTCCTTCTTTCAATGATATTTGTCGGGTATAAAATAAAATAATGTTATTTTAAGTAACGCATTAAGCATTGCTATTGGTAATTACCAGAAATTGCAGGATATGTGAAGGCAGTCATATTTATTACCACAGACAGAAATATATAATATCCAAGAAATCTATCTCTCTTACATTTGAGGATGAAAGTAAATCTAAAAATGTTCTTTCAGGCAATTAATGTTTCTTAATTGAATGTTGATTACCTACCACCATGTTTTTACATTTACCTTCAACCTTTATATCTAAGAATTTTTCAAAAAGTATATATATATATATATATATGTATGTATGTATGTATAATTTAAAACGTCCAAATAATGTTCTCGGTGGGTCTGTTAATCAAATGTTCATGTGGAGCACACAGTTGTCAGTAAGAAAGAAAAAGATGGCTTGTCAACTATATTTAAGGGTATGAAGAGTTAGTCACATGGCATTACGTTTTTTGCACATGACACACACACGTAAAAAACAAGTCATTAATTTACAAATTTTTGCGATTTGAACTGAAATATGTAGAAATGATGGCAAAATACATCTTGAAATCTATTAAGTGACATAGAAATGTTAATAGGTCTACACTGAGAGATCAATTCACTATATATATATATGTATATATATATATATATATATATATATATATATATAGTGAATAAACTCATGGTATTACTACTACTTCAGTTTCTTGGCGGTAAGAAGCATGAAATGGTTATTTTGCTTTACACAAAGAGTATTGAGTACTTTTTTTAGTTTTTGCTTAAGTTGATGATCTTTTTAAATATGTAAATATAGACATGTGTGTGTATATATATGCATATATAATTATATAACACACACACACACACATATATATATATATACATATAGTCATCCACAGACAGTAACTTATGTAGTAACTTTCATTTGTTTACTTTTTTGCTTTACTGGATATTCGAGTGCTCAATTCATTCAAAGAGCTTTGCATTATGCAAGTGGTAGCCATAAATTCCTTTGCCAGAATGCTCAACCCCATGAGGGAGCATATAAAATAATGAGAACAATAAGTTTAATCACATTAAAATGCAAGTTTGGTTTCTTTGTTTAATGGCATATCAACCTTTGAAGGTTATTTAATGCTAAAGACATCCTTGTAGAAGAAAAGCAGTGATACTATTCAACCCATAGCTGAGGAGATAAGTAGGTTCATACTTTCCCAAAGTTATTAGTCTGAAAGTGAAGATAATATCCTTACTTTACTTTGAGCCCACAGTCAAGCATATTAGCCATGAGAACTCCCCACTAAAGAATGCAAGATCAAAGAGCTCAATATTAGAATAAAGTTAAAAAGTTAAATGATATTGATTGGAACAATAGTTTTATGCTGAATGCAAACTTCAGGCAATTACATCAGACATAATCTTCATGGGATCTTTGAACAGGATGCAGTCTTTTGTACCATATACCAGAATTTATACATTGGCCATTAAAAAAAAGAATAAAAGAATTTTTTAAAATTGCATACAAAAATAAATAAGAATAATTAGTAAAATAAAAAAATGAATAAAAATTTTAGAATGGTTCATAAATCAGAATGTAGATAAGATAAAAGATATTTGTTGTGACATTTGCTTTTTGCAACCATTTTACACTTCTTGTTCAACAGTTTTCCTGGGTAGAGAAATGTCACTATTCTTCATTTTTCCTCCAAACACAAAATACAAGTGTTTGACCTTGCGTTGCAAGCATATTCCTCTATAAAAATTTTCTATTTGATTAGCTTTTTTTCCATTTTTGGCTTCAGAAGAGGAATGAAATATCAAATCTCTCAAATATTGGAAAATATAGGATTAATTATCTGCCCTTGGCAGTAAAGGAGCTAATCAATATACTACCATGGATTGACACCATTTACATTACATTACTTATAGTGCTTGTAGTTAGACTATCCTGACATTAATTCAAATCACTCCAGTTCCAAGATAGACCACAGCAGATGAGTCTGGGCACAAAGCCATTAAGTTTGCTACATACCTTTTGTATCTTTTAAATATGTTTGCACAATTATATTGTTTTGAGTTCTTCTGCATCTGAATTGAAAGCCAATCCATTAATATTAGAAAAATATTAATGGCTTTGCAGCCAGACTTAACTGCTGAGGTCCATTTTGGAACTGGAGTGATTTGAATTAATGTCAGGATGGTCTAACTGCCAGCACTATAAATACTATAAATCTAAAAGAGTCAAAATGGGTGCCAATAGTGTGCTGATTAGCCCCTTTACTGCCAAAGGCAAATAATAATTCATACAATTTCAAATAATATTGGTACCCCCAAATTTAACCAAATTTACAAATGACTCCATATAGGGACAGAAAACAGGTTTTTGCAAAATCTGACATGAAAAAATTTGTATATCATGGTTTGGTATGGTTTTTTTGTTTGATGGCATATCATCCTTTGTGTGTTATTTAATACCAAAACTATCACTGTTGTTTGGCTGTTTCGCCATGGAACTTTCACAACAAGGTCTATTGATATAATTTTTGTTTGGCTGTTTCTCCATGGAACTTTCACAACAAGGTCTATTGATATAATTTTTGTTTGGCTGTTTCTCCATGGAACTTTCACAACAAGGTCTATTGACATAATTTTTGTTTGGCTGTTTCTCCATGGAACTTTCTCAACAAGGTCTATTGATATAATTTTTGTTTGGCTGTTTCTCCATGGAACTTTCACAACAAGGTCTATTGACATAATTTTTGTTTGGCTGTTTCTCCATGGAACTTTCACAACAAGGTCTATTGACATAATTTTTGTTTGGCTGTTTCTCCATGGAACTTTCACAACAAGGTCTATTGATATAATTTTTGTTTGGATGTTTCTCCATGGAACTTTCACAACATGGTCTATTTATATAATTTTTGTTTGGCTGTTTCTCCATGGAACTTTCACAACAAGGTCTATGGACATAATTTCTGAAATGAAAACATAGAAGACCTCCACTTGCATAATCTAAATAAAACTAATTATACTTTGCTCATGAAGAGTAGTTAAAAAAAACATAAATTTTCCCTAAAAAATTATAGAGAGACCAGTTTTTTCTTGTTAAAATATATTTGTGGCCATATTTCTTTGAGAAATATCAGGTATCTCTGCTAGTCTTATATATTACCATTAAGATAGTTTATTTGAATTCTATCCACTGGTAATCAAGCAACTACTTAGACATGAAATCAAACTGAATAAATTGATATAAATCAAAAAGGCTCATTATTTGGGATTTAAACATTTTTGCAAATCAAATTAAAATCTTTCTTTCTCCTTTTGTGCAAAGAATTAAAATATTAAGTTTAATATTATTAGATTATTTCCACTTTTATTTAGAAATGTTTAGATATTTCAAAACGAGGGAAAGGAAAGAAATATACATGAAAACGAGAAAGAGAAATGAAGGTTGAAGAAAGATGATAAAACAGATAAAAAGGAGGGAAAATATAAAATGAAAATAGAAAATCAGATGAAATGTGAATAAAAGAGAAAGAATAAAAAAGAGGAAATAAGATTATGAAAGAAAGGTAGAGGGTGAAATGATGAAAAGTGAACAGAAGAAAAAGCAAAATATTCTTTAAAAAAGAAATAAAGAAAGAAAAAATTAGAAAGAATAAAAGAACAATGAATTATTAAGGATGAAACAAAGAAAGTATGTGAAAAATATACCTGAAGAAAAACAGATGAATGATGAAAAAATTAAAAGACAAAAGAAGATGAAGATTAGCAAAAAAACAAAACAAAAGGAATTAAGAGAATAAAAACACATAAAATAGAATGGAAAGCATTTTTGGTACCGTTAAACTGAGAAACACATATAAATAAAATACTGTCTTTTATTTAATCAGATGAAATTTTAAAGATGAACAAATAGATACTCATAAATATAGCATTGCCAAAAATCAATAATGGTTTCAATTTATCAGTGATTTGTTTCTAAGCAGAGAAGTCAATATTTATCTTATTAAAATTCAAAAAAATATCAATAAATTTATCTATACATAAATTTTACTGTCATTTATAATGGCTCTTGTTATTTATGGATGACCCAACTTCCGACCACTATCTGTAAAATTATAACCAGAAGAGTTCAATACCCTGCAAATAATTAGAAATCAAGTTGCTAGACTATCACACACTTACCCAAACACCCCCCAACACACAGGCACACGCATATGCTCCCCCCAATTGGTTAAGCATTGCTGACTGCCATATATGTGTAAATGCAAACCATTATGGGTAATTTAATGCCAAACCCATTTTTATACATTTAAACAGTTCAATTTCAAACAATTCAGTTTAGCATAAGTACACAGTTTAAATGTCAAAAAACATTCTATTTTAAACAATTCAATTTGGTCAACAAAGTTAAATGGTTCCAAGTATTGCAATGTATGCTGCAAGTAATAGTGAACAAGTCATGGAGGCAGCAACCCACAAAGCAAAGGCTGTATGGCCACTGACCACCTATCAAGAAAACTATCAAAGTTAGACAAACCAGACACTGCTAGAAAAGTAAGGATGAACTCATAAGTGATGTACTCCTGTGGACCCCTTCACATGGATGAGCAAAGGCAAGACAACCAGCTAGAACCTACATACAGCAGCTCAGTGCCAATACAGAATGTAGCCCTGAAGACCTGCCGGAAGCCATGGATGATGGGGACGGTGGCAAGAAAGGGTCAGGGATATCTGTGAAACATGATGATGATTGCTATGTATCTCTAAATATTCAATTAAACATCAGTAATTTATTTACACACTGTTAAATGTCAAAACAGTTCTATATCAAACAGTTCAGTTTAGCATAAGTATGCAGTTTAAATGCCAAAACAGCTCTATTTTTAATAATTTACTTTAGCATAAGCAAACAGTTTAAATCTATTTGACCCATAGATAGGACTCTATCAAGTGCTGCCACCCTGGGCTAAAGTGGACCTGGGAGCGTTGGCAATATAGGAGTACTCTGCATTCCCCAAAATTCCAGCATTTGTAGAGCTTCACCATCAGAATGTTTATTATTATATCCAGGAAAATCATTAGTGGAGGTTTAACGCTCTGCAGAGATGCAGTCAGTGTACTCTGCAGCCCCAGCCAATTGGGCTAAATGAGACAGGAGGTACCATAAGAGTTATTATTCAAAGAAAATGATTAACAAACCAAGTTTACATCCAGGACGAAACTATTACCATTTAATTTCATGCTAGAGCTTTTGAGAAAGGCATGAATCCTTCCCTCTTATTCTCAGCTACAGGTAAATAGTCAGGAAGACTTGGATTTTTAACCTCTAAATTTAAAACCAAGGAGTATAAAAACAGAGAAAGCAAAAACAGATTGCAACTGCATCTCCACACAACATTTTCCCAGTTGAAGACTGCAGCAAGCAAAGGTAGATAGTTTTATAATCAACTTTGGCAGGACAAAAATTTATTTATTTATGTGCATGATATTGCACTTCCTTTGTAAATATAGACATTCCATATGTGCACAGAAGTTTCTAGTAAAAACTGTGTATTCACTTGATAGTTTTCAAAAAAGACTTCTGAAAAATTTTGCACACATTTAATAAATGAAAGCAAGCATATATATTTTCATTTCAGTTAAAGAAATGAATTTCTTTACTATTGAAAAATATCCGAATAGTTGCCTCTATTGAATTGTCATGAGACCTAACAAATTTCTATTTCAGATTAAATACAAAAATCAAATAATTTCTTGTCTTTGTATGCATTTCAAAGCAACAGAATGTCTCAGTTTATAATTATCTAAGAAACCAACAAAACATTCTGAAAGACTTAAAAAATTCATCAAAGTTCATCATAAATATGGTATAAAGTTGGAATAAAATAAATAACCATTTCTGCACCATATTCTTCCACATCAATCCTTTCTTCTTATGCATTCATTTATAGCCTCTATGTTTTTTTAGATGGTAGGTGAAGATTTGCCTTGTTCTCTTTCCCACCGTGATGACATTCTTGGTTAATGTATGAATCCAACTATTCTCCCAATGAGTAAATTACTGAACATACCTTGGTATGGCAACCAGTCTGGAAGAAGAAAAACTCTGAATGCAAATCAGTCATAAACCTTACAAAGGATGACCTCCACGAGGCTATTCCTGCCCAAGACATTCTACATGATTAATGTCCCTTAATCAAGTTATAGTACAAGTTAGATTGTGACAGAAGCAAGGATGAATAATCACAACCTTTATGTTATTATATAACAAGAATTCAAGCTTTGATAATACATTGCTGAAGTTACACATGATTTTAACATTGCTTGGAGGATGGAAATAACTTCTGAAGGGATTAAACATAATTGGATTCAAAAGTTTGTTTCTCATGATCTAAATTCCCTAGATAAGCCTGGTTGTAGTCAAAGTCATTTTGATAATGAAGGATTGAAAGTAGCCAATGAGAATCAATCTCAGATGCCAGGACCAGAGATGGTATTCGTCAATACAACTGTCAAAAGATATCTGGAACAAACAGACAAAGAGTAGGAAATACTAAAGAGGACACCCCATGATTTGACTGATGACACTTGCTCCAATTTACTTCTCTGTTTCAAAAATTACCTTTTTCTTTTATGTTGATGAGGAGTGTTTTCAATATAATAATCAGATATGTGATATTTCAATGAATAGGCTCCTTACACACTTCTCCTTAAAACCTTCCTGATTTCTTTCTTTGATTTGGAATTGATGCATCAAAAGTTTCAATCAATGATGCTTCTGCAGGATAATACAAGAGTTGATTCTATTTACCAACTCCTCCACTCGAGCAGGATATGACACAAGGTCAATATTTAAGCGGAGTTTAACAGGTTTGAATTCAGAGTTTTCCTTCACCAAGGCTGAAGAACCTAGTCTGTCCTACTATTTACCCATAGCTAGAGGGAGATAAATTGGATTCATACCTTTCCCAAGGGTATTAGTGCTATGTGAAATGCAATCAGTCTTGTCCAGGATTTGAACTCGTGTCGCTGTGTCCATTTTCTACGACGATAACCATTACACCACAGGCACCTCCAGAGTTGATACATAAAAGAAACCCAGGCTGAAACAGTGGACAGTTAAAAACATCTTCTGTCAATTTGGTAAGTCTTGTGACTCCAGTTTTTATAATCATCATCATCATCAGGTTGTGCTGCTTGCATGAGTTCCCCTGACTCTCTCATCGCTTTTCCCTATCATCCATCACTTCTGGCGGGTCATCTAGACAACATCCTGAGTCTGTACAGAGCTGTTGCAGGTAAGTTCTTGTTGGTCAGCCAAAACTGGCACATCCGTGTGAATGGCTCCATAAGAAAACAACACTTATGAGTTCATCTTGCTTCTCCAGCAAATGTCTTGCATGTCTTTTTTGTCTTATTTGGATGTTTTTAGAGTTTTTATCCTTGAATTGATTCAAGTAGTATATACTTTGACTTAAAAAGATATGTTTGAAAAGAGTAATGATATATTAAAATTCTTCCAAGCAGTTGTCATATCAGTACTACTGTGTGGTTGCACCACATGCAATCTCGTGTAATGTCGGGAAAAAAGACTGAGAACTACACAGAGATGCAGAATAAAGGTTTGAATGAATCCTAGAAGCATTACCCTAAAAAACAGTAGCTGAATGGCCACTTATCTCCTATCCAAGTAAAACAAGCAAAACATGCTGGATGCATCAAGGAAAGGAAGGACTAATGCATAATGATGTTCTTCTATGAACTCCTACACATGGACACACCTGTTTTGGCAGACCAACAAAAACTTACCTTCATCAACTTTGTGCAGCCACAGAATGCCATCAAGAAGACTTACCAAGAGCAATAAGCAGTAAGAGAGATGACGAGAGAGTTAAGGAATCGGTGCTGTTTGTATACTTTGATGTCATTCAAAATGGCTCTTTATTTTGTTTCAACTTGATATTTTATTTCTAAGAAAAATGATATCTGATAAACTGACTCAAAGAAATAAAAAAATGGTTTCAAAAATTATTTCTATTCATTCCCATGATAGACTTTCTTTTACAAGAAATTTTGGTAACTATAACTTTCTAATCAGTCAGCATTTAACCTTGTATTTAGCTAATCTTTAGGCAAATTTCTTTATTTGTTCAAAACAAATTAAATCATCAAGCACATATGTATATGACATTTAACAGACAAAAACTACACACACTTGTATGTCTGAAGCTTTTCACTATCGATATAATGGAAACATATTCATAATATGGTAAATTCTGAGTTCGACAATCAAATCCAAAATTTTCAACTATCTATATGATTGAGTTGGCTCTTACGTTTATCAAAATAATTTCTTATTAAGGTGTTTATTCAGTTGTAAGATCACTTACAAACAGATTAAAATGCTAATTTTGCCACATTATCATAAAAAAAAATTCCAGACAATTGTTCAGTTATGTGGGAAAGAGTCATATTTTCCTTTAATCTACTTATGTCTATCAATCTATCTATAAGTATGAAAATGATTTTGAATTAATATCTTTTACTTTTTATATATATATATATATATATATATATATATGTGTGTGTGTGGGTGGGCTGAAAAATTCATATGATGATGTCATATATGCTGCTGACGATGACTTTTTGCCCTATGGCATCTAAGCACAGCAAAATCAATGAAAAAAGTGTGGGCTACAAGTAGGACTACATTAAAAGATAAACATCATTTGGTCACATTCTGTGAGAGTACTTTGGTAAGCTTCTGAGCTTTTCAGCTGACACTCATATATATATATATATATATATGAGTGTAAATGTTTTTGGCAAGTGATTGCTCAAAATAGAACTATTTTTACAATGCTTGAGGATTATACAAAACAAAGCCAATTTAAAATATAAAATGTTGAACTGTTCAGTAAATCAAATAATGTATATGATTGAATTTCACATACAATAAGATGCATGATGGATGTCAGTATTATGTGGGGTGACTTGCCATGTGTATGTGTGCAATATTTGGATTGATTTTTATATTATTATTTGTATTTACTCATTAAACTATGGCATATCATGGATTTAGTTACTTGGTATAAAAAATATTAAAACTTTTTTGTGCCAATTTTGAATCAAAAAGGTTAAAGAGTTTTCTTCATAATGATTAATAATATGAACGTTCTCAATAATTCTAAGGAGAATATCTGAGTCTAAAGTATTGAAACATTTTAGATGTATTTTATTTCAAAGCTGAATAAAAGAGGAAACTTGTTTTCTTGTCAGTTTTTTGCTTTATTTGAAAGTTTGACTTAAACCAATAATGATTTATTTTCAGCACCCTTAAATTATTTCAGCAAACAAGAATTTATCACTACATTTGGCAAGATGTACGTAACTGGGAAAAAAAATGGTGGAACTAAGAAGACAAAACAAAAAAATAAAAGATTAATGGGATGAAAACACAAAAAAGTCAAACAAAGATTTTAAGATTACATGTTTGTAGAAAGAGTCCAAATGAGGCTGCTGTCTGTGATTAACATCTCTGCATAGTCCCTGTAGCCTACATCTTAGAAGATAAAATCATGGCAGGACCTTGATAATGTATGAGATCTAGGCTGCTTATTTTTCAACCCTGTCCAAATTCACATTTCTTCCATAATCTTTGAGTTAACCAAAATTTATTGTTGTTTATGTTCTGCTTGTAACTACTTTTATAATAAACTAGCTGAAGTACCTACCTATGTTGGATAAGAAGGGAACTTTTGACAAATACCAAAAATCCTTTCAAGTAATTCTATTTTTAAAAACAATATCTTTTGCAATCTTTATAATCAATTAAAAATTTGTAACAAAAAGTTTTAAATACGAATTGTTAGAAAAAATAAAACTTATAACAAAGATATCTATTTATTGAAATTTTGTATATCATCTAGAGCGTCAGTGAAAAATTTGATGACGTTTAATAGAAAAATATTTAAAAATTCAAGTCAATGTCATGTAAGAGATTTATTGATTTAAACATTTTTCTTTTTGCCCAGATTAAGAGCAATAATGCAATATGATTGCTTTAATCTTTAACTCTAAGAATTACCCATAAACCAAATTAGTAATGTGCAATTGAATGTTAATAATCATTTTTGTAAATATAAATATGACATTAATTTAACAGAACATTTTAGTTCTGTGCAATTAATTACATCCCGAAGAAATATTGTTTATTATTTATTGAGAGCTTCTTCTCAATGAGAACCCCCTTTTCCAATGTGAAACAAAAATTTTAAATCTTTCCTTGGATCCAATAACTATGCATATCAAACTCTATATGAAACCATTCAGCAGTTTGTGTTTCATATCCCTCTATAACCAATTGGAAAGGTATAAGTAAGTAAAGTTAGCGACCGTAGTTGAGGGTGACCCAAAGGCTCCCTTTTCAATAGCTACTAGACCAAGGTGTTGGGGAGGGTGCTACTCCTTTCCTTGGATTGCTCCACTTTACCTTTGATCCTTACCATATAATGCTGAGTGTTAAGCAAAGTAGTATCAAGTACCATTTTTGAGTCTTTGGTATGACTCGACCTAGGATTGAACCCATTGGTGAACACTCAAGGTATAAATCCCACTATTTTCCTTCCAGCTAGATTTATAATGTCAATCATACTGTGCTCTTTAACTTTTGTATGGCAACCATTCTAGAAGCTGGAAAACTGAATTCAAACTAGTTGTACTCCATATCAAAATTCATCATGTGTCAAATTCCACTTGAAGCAGAAGGGTTGTTTAGATACATACATGATATCATTTGGCCATTTATAGAGGGTACACTCTTCACAATTATGCATTTACATTTTTTTATATAATACTGTGTAACACAAGTTTTGCTCCTGACTAGTTTGTGTCATTTTTAAATTGACTATGTTGTGAAAATATAGAAAATAGCTGGTATTCTTTTCAAACTTTGGTTTTGTGCCCTGAATAATGAAATTTAGAAATAGTCCATTTTCTAAGATTTGCACTTTTTCATTTGTATAAATTCTGAATAAAACAATATATGAATCAATGTTAAAGTATTCATACTAAACCTAAACAAAAATAAGAAAAAGATGTTTAGAAATGAGTAGTTTTTCAAGATTTGAAACTGTAATATAAATTACTTTTATGTATCAGTTCCCAAATACAGTCTTTTACCACATTTTTGTTAAATGCTTCTTGATCACATATGCAAAGTTTGAAGATGTATAAGAAATTAGAATACAACATTTTCTACACAGAAACAAGAAAAAGTAAAAATTTTGTTACACAGTATAAAAAATAAAAATGTTTCATGTGACAATACAACAAATGATTTTATAGTTCAGTGAAAGAATGAACCATAAAATAACTAATTAGATTGATGGAAAAGTAACGAGAATCAATATTAAGATTGTCAAGTTTTTAATTACACAAATTTTTACCATTATTTTTTTTTTATTAGTAATCAAGCAATAATTATTGTAGCCAAAAATGATTTCTGTTATCTCCAATGATATATAACCTTGAGATACAGTGATATTATAATGCCATACAAGTTGTCACTTTTATAAATATGGTTTGATTAAAAAGGAGAAAGGTATATATAGGCCAACTGTTGACACTATATGGATAAGGATGTTTATAGGGGAGATTTAAAAATTGAAAATCAGGAGGACTTCATATTTTAAATAAGTAAATCCACTGGCGATGTGAATGTCAAATCAACCCAGTGAACAAAATGGGCTGTGATATATATATATATATATATATATATATATATATATATATATATACACATGAATTTTAAAATAGGTAGATCTATGAAAACGTTTGTATTTTTTAGAATTTATCAATTTATTTTGTTCTTACTTATGAGTATGTTTCCAGCTTGTTGCATTCATCAGAGACCATATATGGCACAAGACCTCGTTAATGGGGTACTCAATGAGACTTAAACTCACTCGTGTTTACAGTTTGAACGATTTTCTGTTGGTTATGGGTTTATATAGAGGTCATCCTCTCTTTTTCTTAGAGGTTGTTTTACCTTAGTCTGCATTACCCCTCATTGATATTTTATATGTTTTTGTTCTCATGTGTGTGTGTGTGTGTGTGTGTGTATTGGATGGGTTTTGGATTTCACTAACAGTTATTTTTCTTCTCTGTGTGTGTAAGTGTGGTGTGTCTTGAAGATTTTTTTATGTGTATGCATGGTAGTGAGGTTTGAAATTTATTGGTAACTATTTTTTCTAATAATTTTGGTCTGTGTATATATATATGTATATATATATGTGTGTGTGTGTGTGAGTGTGAGTGTTTGTGTGTATATATATATATATATATATATATATATATATATATATATATATATGCGTAGTGCATTCAATAAGTTTCCAGACTTATTTGTACAGGCATTTAAAATTGTTGTTGAATTCAGTATGTTATTGCTATACATCTTATGAGATGACTGACCAATTTTTATGATTTCAGCTTCAAATGAACAGCTACAACAGGAATTGGAATACACCCTACTAAAGCCTGATTGTCACAGTTGGTGAATTTCAAAAAGGCAATCTGGTCATGAGGACACTTTAGAAGACCGATATGCAATAAAATTCTGTTTTAAACTTGGAAAAAATGCCACAGAAACGTATGGAATGCCTCGGACTGCTTTTCAACCATCTTGCATGAATCGAGCAAGAGTTGCTGAGTGGCATAAGAGATTCAAGAAAGGCAGGGAGTCTGTGAGGGATGATGAGAGGTGTGAGAGGAGTAAGGAAGTTAATACACCCGAGTTGATTGGCCTAAGGGTTAGGGTTAAGGTTACTATGTTGAGTTCAGGAAGAGGTTCTTTGGGAAGAGGCCAGCACTCTTCAAATATGGTCAGTGGCATTTCCACCAGGACAATGTACCAGTCCACAACTCCATCCTAGTCACAGACTAATTGACCAAGATAGGCATCAAGACAGTTCCTCACCATCACTATAGTCCTGACCTTGCTTCCTGTGACCTTTGGTTATTTCTTAAGCTCAGAGGCTGTCGTTATAAGACAGTTGAGGAGATGAAAGAGGCTGTGATGAAGGTCATTGACACGCTTTCACAAGAGGACTTCCATGGGGCCTTCCAGAATTTGGTGGAATGGTACAACACATGCATGCAGCTGGAGGAGATTACTTCAAAGGGGACATGAGTTTCATGTATGTACTATCAATAAAGTGCCCATACGAAAAAAGTCTGGAAACTTATTTAATGATCCTCTAATATATATGTATATATATGCTTCCAGCTTGATGCTTTCATCAGAGAATGTGTCTGGCACAAGGTCTACTTAATGAGGTTTTCAAGGACACTTGAACTTACTTGTGTTTGTAGTTAGAATGTTTTTTATATATAAATGCTGGTCCTTCCTTTTTCTTCGAGTGTGTTTTTCTTAGCTTACTTTATCCCACATTTACTTTTGAAATTTGGTATATTGCGTGCGCATGTGCATGTGCGTGTGTGTGTGCATGTGTGTGTGTGTGTGTGTGTGTGTGTGTGTGTGCATACGCATGTGTGTGTGTTTTTGTGTGTGAGTGTGTGTTGAAGTGGTTTCGGATTTCACTTATAGTTATTTTATCTGTGTGTTTGTGTGAATGTGTGTCTTTAGATTTTTTTGTTTGTTTATATATATATATATATATATATAGATAGATAGATAGATAGATAGATAGATAGATAGATAGATAGATATGTGCTTATTTCCATTTCATTTGTGTGTTTGAACAATTCATGTTTTATTCAACTTTGGTTTACATTTATCAATAAAATTCTTTTCCTTTATTTGAAGTAGCGTGTTGTCAATGGTTTGATATATTGGCCTTATTTTAAATTCACCTCGACTACATTGGTATAGGGTTTTCAAAACAATTATTTTCTCTTTTCTTCTATTTTGATATTACTCCTGTACAGTGATGTCCTTGTATTAAGGGCCTGTGTTGACCTGATGTATATTTCTCTAAATTCACTATATTCAATTATGTAGACTACGTTTTTTGAGTTGCTGCTTAAGTTTTTATTTATTTTGAATTTGGTTTCCGGGTTTTTAAAGGTATAGGATTTTCCTTCAATAATTACGTCTCGTATTTTGCATCGTTTATTATTGCATTTGGTAACTCCTTGTGTTTCTCTGAATGTAGAAGAGGTGAATATTCTTTAAAAGATAAGATATATGATTAAAAGAAACATACACGTATTTAAAAACAGAATAAATAAATAAATTCTAAAAAATAAAAATCCCTTCATGGACATACCTATTTTGAAATATTTTTATTCTCTCTTTAGACCTACAACATAGCATTTATATATATATATATATATATATATATATATAGGTGGGGAGGTCTGTATGTTATAAAAAAAGAATAAACTCATAAATATCAGGAGAAATTTCTTATATGTATTTTTAATCCTGACCAGTTTTGGCCTTCGGCAATCATATATAACATGTTTATTACGATGACTGTTTACATTTCAAGACTAAAATTGTGTGAATAGTTTAAAATTTGAATGAAACTTGAACTTTAAAAGTTAATTTAAACATTTGATTTGGTTTATAAATCTTGATTGGTTGGATTTTATCGCTTATCAAACTTTGAAGGTTATTTGATGCCTTTTTTTTTATACAAATGATAAGTTCTATTTCAAACAATTCAGTGTAGTGTAAGTACAGTTTCAATGTCAAAAACAGTTCCATTTTGAACAATTCAGTTTAACATAAGTACGCAGTTTAAATGTAAGTACACAGTTTAATTGTCAAAAACATTTCTATTTCAAGCTATTCCGTTTAGTCAAACCGTTCGAATTTAGACGATTCAGTTTAGTATACATACAGTTCTGTTTACATGCAGTTAAATACAATTTAGTTTAGTATAAATACAGTTTTTGTTCACTCAGTTAAATGTCAAAACAGTTTTATTTCAAACAATTCAGTTTTGCGTAAATACAGTTTCAATGTCAAAAACAGTTCTATTTCAAACAATTCAGTTTTGCATGAATCAAAGTCAAAAACAGTTTTATTTCAAACAATTTAGTTTTGTATAAGTATGCAGTTTAGGTATCAAAACAGTTATATTTCCAACTATTCAGTTTAGCATAAGTAAGCAGTTTAGCGCTATTTGACCCATAGATCAGGCCCTATCAGGTGCTAATACTCTGAGTAGACCTCGGAGTGATGGCATGAAGGGATGTTCCATATTCCCTTAAGCTCCAGCATCACTGGAACCTCACCATCAGATTGTTTTGTGACATATCCAGGACACTTGTTGGGAGGAGGGCTCTTACTCCTCTTCAGAGATGCCGTCTATGTATTCTCGAGCCCCAGCTGACTGGGCAAAGTTTATAAATGGTTTCCATTGTTGTTAAGGCAGACAATCCATTTAAAAAGTAGTGAAAGTTTAAATAATTATTTTTTTAACATCTAAACAGGAATTTTTGAGTTACAATATTATGTTTATTGGGTGGTTTAATAAAGCATTCAAGAATAATATCCATCTTTCATCATAGATTTTTTAAATTGATAGGGTATTTGGTAAAATAAAAGATATATATATATATATATATATATATATATATATATATACAGTCTGCCTCTGGATGACAATGTATATATAAATGCTCCCTGGTCTGGGTTGAGCTCTCTTGTGGGAAATTTGCCAGCTGCCACATATGCTGAAATGCAATAGTTCTTCACAAGAATCAAGAACTCCTTGTAGCCAATAATAGGTACATAAATATACATAAAAAATTCCTTCACTGATGTTGGGACTGATGATATTTCTGGGGTAAGATGCCTAAGTGACAGAAAATCAGCTGGGTTTCGATCCTAGCTAAATGCATCTCACAGGTCTAGCCACACAGAAGAGTTGTGATACAATGAAACAATCCATCTGTGGATGACAATATATATATGTGTGTATATATATATATGTGTATATCTATATATATATATACACACATATATATACACACACACACACACACATATACATATATATATATGTGTATATATATATATATATATATATATGTGTGTATATATATATATATATATATAGGAAGCAGCGTCGCATCAACCGAAAAGGACATCGACACGAGGTTAATGAAAGCATGGACAGCTATCAATAGGTTATCGATTATATAGAAATCAGACCTAACCGATTAAATGAAATGCAGTTTCTTCCAGGCAGCGGTCACATCGATACTGCTATATGCATGCACTACATGGACTCTAACAAAACGGCTGGAGAAGAAGCTTGACAGCAATTACACAAGAATGCTGCGAGCAATCTTGAACAAGTCCTGGCGGCAACACACCATAAGATACCAACTGTACGGCCACCTGCCTCCTATCTCGAAAACTATTCAAGTTAGATGAACCAGACATGCAGGACACTGCTGGAGAAGCAGGGACGAACTCATAAGAGATGTACTCTTATGGGCCCCCACACATGGCCATGCAAAAGCAGGGTGACCAGCACGAACATACATTCAGCAGCTATGTGAGAATATGGGATTTGTCCTGAGGACCTGCCTAGGGCGATGAACGATAGGGAGGAGTGGCGAGAGAGGGTAAGGGATATCCGTGCTACCAGCACGACATGATGAAAGGATGATGATGATGATGATATATATATATATATGTATATATATATATGTTGGACGGGTTTCGATCCCGGCTTCGAGCGTCCTGCGTGTCTAGCCACACTGAAGAGTTCTGATAGAACGAAACAGTCTGTCTGTGGATGACTATATATAGTGGATGGCAATATATGCTCCCTCATGGGGGTTGAGCTCTCTGGCAAAGGAAGAGCCGGCCGCCGCTAGCGTAATGCAAAGCTCTTCAAAAGAATTGAGCACTCTGGTAGCCAATAGGATATATAAAAAAAAAAATGTAAACAAAGGCTGCTGCTGCTGTTTCTAAAAATAAAAATACCTTAAAATTCCCTTAGCCAACGTGGTTCGCTTGGTGGATGAGTGGTCTGAAACACAGTCTAACGTAAAGTTGGACGGGTTTCGATCCCGGCTTCAAGCGTCCTGCGTATCTAGCTACACTGAAGAGTTCTGATAGAACGAAACAGTCTGTCTGTGGATGACTATATATATATACATATATATATATATATTTATAAATATCTTTTCTCAGCTAAGGTAAGGCAGTCAGTCTAGAAGAAGAAAAATTATGAATTCAAAACCAAGAGATGTGGGGCTAGTGTACTTTTGGTGGTATAACGGTTAGCAAGCTAGGCTAGCAAAACTACACGAGTGAGTTTCATTGGTTTCTCCATTTATTTGGTCTTGTGTCATATCGAAGCAAAGAGCTTCATAAATTACGACTCTACTCCATAAAAACTTATTTACTATGAAAACATAGAACTATCACAGATGTTGTGCTAGGGACTTTTGCAGTTCAATTGTGCAGGACGTTCATATACATATATATATATATATATATATGTATATGCACACACAATGATAACATAATGCACCTCACTGAATTTTTCCCAGAGGAAAGTAGTGTTAGTCAAAACCAATGCAAATCAAGATAATTATTCTTATTTAAACTAATGTAATATCAATTAATTTGTTTCTGGCCCATTCAATAAAAGAAAAGTAAACAAACTGATAATCAAATACTTCTGTTTAAGTTTCTGAGATGAATTGTTATTGTATACATTATTCACACAATTGTGACTAATGTTTTATTTGTGGAGTTATATTCAATACAAAATTAACTTTTATTCAACATATCAAATACCTAAAATCAAAATTTACCAGAGTCCAACAACT
Source organism: Sepioteuthis lessoniana (assembly GCA_963585895.1). Lineage (NCBI taxonomy): Eukaryota > Metazoa > Mollusca > Cephalopoda > Myopsida > Loliginidae > Sepioteuthis > Sepioteuthis lessoniana. Next base: position 75,873,496 of record OY757911.1, on the reverse strand, counting down.
TTTATTAAGCCCAGTAGGCTGGATTAGTAGAACACAGAAGAGTAAGACTATTCCACTGAGGGTCCTGGATGACATTAAACAATCTGATGGTGAGGCTCCATTAATTCTGGAGCACTGGGGAATGAGGAGTACTCCTTAATTACCATCACTCGCAAGTCCACTCTAGCTCGAAGTGGTAGCAACTGATAGGGTCCTATCTATTGGTCAAATAGAATTAATTGACATTTAAACTGAATCCAAATAAATGACTTATGCTTAATTGAATTGTTAGAAATAGAACTGTTTGATCATTTAACTGTGTGTAAACAAATCACTGAGTGAATTGAATTGCTTGTATTAAATAGCAATACATGGAAGCATTTAATTTTGCAGACTTATGTTAACAAATCATATGTATCTTTTATTTATACACCAGATTTTGCATTAAATAACCTTCTATGTATGATATGCTATCAAACCAAACTAGATCAAACCAGACAACTCTTCTGAATAGTTTACTTGTGAAATGGGGAACTGACTAACAAATGCCTCTTAAACAGTAGAGGACATAAATCTCATCCCAACTTGACTATGTTAGTTTCATATACAGGTTGGCCAGGATGTCTGATCTGGAAGAGCTCATCTCTGTACATTACAAAGGCCTGGTCTTTGGCGCCTTCAAACTTTTTCAGTTGACAATGTATACACTGAAACTCGTGAAGTGCCTCAGATGCCTAAAACTGACTCTTTAATAATACATAAAACTTAAATCCTACCCATTTGATCCAGCTTACTAATGCAACTTCAAACCAAAGTACAAGCAGGCCCTTGAACAAAAGAAGAAAGTAAAAGAACTTTTGAGCTTTGGGTGAAAACCAAAGGTCAAAGAGTTTAGACTCCTTCTCACCAACATACGTGACACCAGAATATGCAAAACACTACCATGGGTCTTTAGAAAATCTCTGGTGATCCTAGAATTAAGCAAGTTCTCAAAAAAAAAATCCATCCAAACACTTACCAAGATAAATACCACAATGTGATAGAACACTATCCCGACTATTATTATATCTTTACAGATGGCGTCAAAGACTATGATCAGATAAACAAGAAAATTGCCTAAAAATTTCTTCCCAAAGAAACCTTCATTTTCCTGTTGAAGACTATACAATACTATATATCTAGTAATTAACATCATCACAAAAAGCAACGATAAAAGCTTTATCATATTTTTCATACCCATTTAGAGTCTTACTATCACAAAAAAGTTTTTAAAATTAAGACCCCTGAATCATTAAGTGCTTGTGTCAGTTGCTCTCCGAGTCCAACTCAGAAGATATTTTAGTATGCAGGATTCCAAGCCACATTGGTATGGAGGGTTGATTGGTTGTTTGTTTGGTTGGGTTTTATGGCTTATCAACCTTTGAAGCTTATTTAAAGCCAAATCCATTTTTATACAAATGATCAGTTCTATTTCAAACAATTCAGTTTTACATGAGTACATAGTTTAATTGTCAAAAACATTTCTATTTCAAGCTATTCAATTTAGTCAAACAGTTCTAATTCAAACAATTCAGTTTAGTATAAGTATAATTTTGTTTACAGTTAAATGTCAAAACAGTTCTATTTCAAACAAATCAGTCTAGCGTAAGTACACTTTAAATGTCAAAAACAGTTCCATTTCAAACAGTTCACTTTAGCACATAAAAACAGTTCTATTTCAAACAATTCAGTTTAACATTAGTATGCAGTTTAAATGTAAGTACACAGTTTAATTGTCAAAAACATTTCTATTTCAAGCTATTCAGTTTAGTCAAACAGTTCTATTTTAAGCAGTTCAGTGTAGCATAAGTACACATTTGCCAAAGTTCCAGCATTATTGGAACCTCACCATCAGATTTTTTAGTGTCATATTCAGGACGCAAGTTGGGGGGGGGCTTACCCCTCTTCAGAGGTGCAGTAAGTGTATCTTACAGGCTCAGTTGATTGGGCAATACACAGAGTTAAATATAAAAACAGTTGTATTTCCAATAATTCCCTTTAGCATTAGTATGCAGTTTAAATGTCAAAATAGTTCTATTTCAAACAATTCTGTTTAGTATTCTATTTGACCCATAGATAGGACCCAATCTGGTGCTACCACTTTGGGCCAGATTGGACCTGAGAGCGATGGCAATGAAAGGGTGCTCTGCATTCCCCAAAGCTCCAGCATTACTAGATCTTCACCATCAGATTGTTTAGTATCATATGTAGGTTGCTCATTGAGCGGGGTCTTACCCTTCTGCAGATGTGCAGTCGGTGTATTCTACAGCCCCAGCCAACTGGGCAAGGTATAAAGAAAAAGGAAAGACCTGGCTCAACAGGCAATTTGGCATTACATATGGCACCCAACAAAGTCAAAATTCCAGACATTGTCTTGAAACCTAAAATCAACAAATTCTTCTCTCCAATAGAGTAACAATGTTGGAATAAAAACATTCTTGATAAACTCTTCCTGATAAAAACTATGCTAGGATAATAGAAACCAGCTTTCAGAAAATCTAGGAAGTAACAAGTCACTATATCCTGCTTGCATATTTGTCACACAAAACTTAGGTGCTCTCATGAGAAAACATCTTTTTAAATGCAAACATAAATGTAAACAGGGTCTGTATCAAACAAAGAAATTATCAAAATACAATTCCAGAGAATCCTGATATATCCTTTAAGTGAAATAGTAAAAAGATAAACTCTTAAACAACTATACAAGATTGTAAATATAAATGTATAATGAATGCTATTCCCTAACCTCTAGGCATAATATAACCTCAGTTAAAATCATGCCATTAAAATCAATCGTGCCATTAAAGTCAATCATATTATCCTCATTTTAGTTGTTATACTTACAATCTAGACTCAGCTTAGGCTAAAAAAGAAGTGGGCAAAATAACTGAGAAGTTCATTCAATAGATACAAGATATTCTAAAATATGGACAAGGAAATGAGATTAGTCTAGCTCAATGGACTAAATGAGTTTAATCCAAAATTTCTTGAAGGTTACTGAATCCAACAAAACATACCTGAAGAATGCTGGAGGTTGTAGCAGTCAAAATGTTGTGAATGTAACAACCAAAATGAGGATGATCGTCCAAATTGTGTAAATAATGTAAACAAAATAATTGCTAAGTTGAAAGACGTCAGAAAGTCAAGGACTGACCAAAAAAAGTCTGATGCTAAAGGAGTAAATGGCAGTGGTTATAAGTCAACAGTTCATATTCCATCACACTGCATATCTCTCAAATTAGACATCATTATTATTTCATACCATTATCACATGTAACTGGTAACACAGATCTCCACATCTCTCATAAATTGCTGTAGGAATATCAATAAATACTTGTAAAATATGTAACTCCTGTCCGTAGTTGAGATATTCTTTTATCTTATGGTAAGAAGTGTTTTATCTTATCTGAATAATATAAAGACATGCTGAAAATACTTTGGCAAAACAAGATCTAAATATGACTTCTTGTTTATGTTGTCTAACCATAAAGATATCAATCACAACCGTAATACAATACATATACAAATGCAATACAAAATACAGGCAGACACTGTCATTTCATACACAGTTTATTAATTTCTGACTTCAGTTCATGGTTACATGAGGAGAGAGACACAATTCTTAAAAGCCTATGCTGACCATACTATACTGACTCGACAAACGCGCACTGCATCCCATGATGTTTAAGTTCTCTGTTAGTAGAGATCCAAAAATCCCAACTACGTCTTTCAAATGTCAAATGTCAAATTGCCTCAATGTGCAGAAACTCAACTCTCTGCCTTCATGGTCCAATCTCAACTTTTCAACTGACACTTTTTCAAAATCCTCAAATTCTCAGGACCATCTCTTCCAGGCATGATGTCGTCCAAACTCCAGCCCCATTTCCTGTCTGGGGGTTTATAAAGACAATAGTCATTGTCATATCCTTTGCGCATGAGCGTAAACTGCACCAATTGACTATACATCTGGGCTCTTAACCTGAATAATTCAAAGCCCAACCAAACTGAATGATAAAATATAATTAACGAAAAATGATTAATATAAAAAAAAAATCATTCCTTAATTATATAACATTTGCTGATAATTTGGTCTTCTGAGATCAAAATCTTGAAACATAAAAAGCTTGAACATGTGAGAATACGTAATTGTTTAGAATTCTAAGAAGTGTTGAGAATTTTCAGTGAGTTAAAAGTTTTGCAATATTTTGGTAAAGTTAGGCACAATTTGACAGTTTTGGATGTTTTTTGCTGACATTGTGTAGGTGATAAATGACACTGGATTGACAGATACAATACTTAAATATGACTCATGAGATTTTCTTCCATTACTAGGACCACAGTCTCAGAATCTACACTTTCAGGTCAACCTAACTTACCTAATCCTTAAAGTTCTGGCAACCCAAGTATAATTCCTTGAAATATCTGATTACTTTAATCAACTGTACATTCATCTTTCACATAAATGTTTTTGGCTGCTTCTACAGCATTTTTATCCAATTCAAATTAATGAAGCATAAGTTTCAAAATTGGACATTCATCTATGCAGCTTTCAAATCCCAATGTACAACATGTCACCCCACCAACTACCACAATACTACCAACCACAGCTGGTATCTTCCATAGCTTGAAATGCTTCAGTCATTTGATATATGTGTTGCAAACTAGGATATGGCAAAACATTACAAAACTTTTGACTCACTTTAGTATCTATCATATTGTAAATGTTTCAAACACCAAATTTTTCCACCTCTCTTTTGACTTTAGCTATCTTCTATGCTTTGAGTTTGACTTTAAGTTGACAGCTTGTCTGCCTCTTTTTTACCATGAACATATGAGTGCAATTTTATCAATACAATTATTAGTGAAGCTATTTTGTAAGCAATTGACTTTTATAAGAAGCTTGCAAGACATCATTTTGCTATTAAACACCGTTCTAAATTTCTTATTTCCTTAAATCATGGCATCTATTTTTATTTCATTTTCCTCATGCATTTCTAGTATTGTCTACTCTCATATTTTTCAGCAGTAGGAGCAGCATTAGCCTTCACCATTAATTGCTTTTAGAAGTTTATGAATTGGTAAGCAATATTCTAGCATTAAAAATTCTATTACTGGTTCCTATTTTATAGATTAGTTGGCATATCTTAACTAGACTGGTCCCATCTTTAAAGATATAAAAAAAAGGAAAATATTTTTCCTTAATTAATTTCTATTATCAGAGAAAAAGCTAGATGGGAACTACACAAAATGCTATATGCTGTTTTGAACAAATCCTGGTAGCAGCAACCCACAAAACTGCAGCTGAATGGTTAATAACCTTACAAACCAACCAAGATGAACAAGACATGCAAGGCACTAATGGAGAACTAAAAACAAACTCATAAGCAATATTCTCTTGTAAATTTCTGCTCATTGAGATGCTAGTGTTATCTGACCACCAAAGACTTACTTCAGCTCTCTTCATCAGAGGATGCAGCCAAGAAGATCTCCCTTGAGCAATGGATGATCGGGATAGATGATGAAAAAGAGCCAGAGAGCTCCATGCTGTCTATGTGACATGATGACGATGATGAATTATATGGAATGTGTACCTTTTTTCTCACTCTCTCTCTCTCTCTCTCTCTCTCTCTATGTATATATATATATATGTGTGTGTGTGTGTGTGTGTGTGTATATATGTATACAAATGGTTCTATGCAACTGATATTACAATATATTAATAAACTGATAGATTATTATAAGAATATTATGAGAATGAAAAGAATCACATTAAAACAGAGATAGTGAGAATAGAATGCCAGAAATGAGATAAAAAGTGTCATCCAAAGTATCTTCTTAAAAATTTTTGATCTCTTTTGTTAGAACATTTTGTATAGGAAGGCGTACAAAGTAAAATGATTTGTTTTCTTGGCAATCATTGTGATAATCTACAATCATTGCCAGACGCTTTGTGTGATCAGGTGTCTTTGAAACTTCTTCACAAATCTTAAGGCTTTGTTAAATAAGCCTAATACTATTCATAAATTGAATGTCACCAATTTTATATCCCCGCAAGAAATGGACAATTCATAATCAACAAAAATTTTTCTGAGAAAGTTTTCTACAACATTGTTCTTGTTGTCTCTCTTCCTTTTATCACCACAACATATCTTGCTTAGGTAATAGATGACAGCCACAGGAAAAGTTAGATTCATGTCTTTCACTCAAATAAATGTGTGATTTACTTAGCACTAAAAAGACGTACAAAATACCATATCTTGTACTATGCATTTTTAATTATGCAAAACTTCATAGAAATGAGCTCTGCAAGGAAAACAAAAGTTTATTATTAGTTTGACTTATGACTAAAACTGAATGATTTGTTTTGCTGTTTTGCTACTGATGTGGGAAATTTAAAATAAAAATTATGGACTGAAACATGGGTAAAAATGTGTGTATACAGGGATGTTCTGTATGATACTAAACTACATTTAGTGATGAGACTTCAGTTTCAGAGATCTGTGGAGGGTGGAATAATAAGAGGTGTCCTAAGTATGACACTGAATGGAATCTGATGGTGAGGATCCTCTTCTGGAGTTCTGGATAGTGTGGTGTATATCTTCACAGACATTACTCCTAATTTCATCAATTAGTCAAATGATTATTTTTTTAAATTATTATAATAGGAATAATTGAAAAAATATAATTATGAGTTAATAAGTTATTATCATTTAATGCAAATCAATACTTGAAACTATTTGATTACAAGAAAGACTGACCTCATCATGAAATAACCCCAGATTAATTGACAGATAAAAAAAAATAACTGGCCATTTTGATTTTATAATGGGTTGGTTTCTTTGTTAATGGCATATCAACCTTCATGGATTATTTAATATTTTATAGAAATGTTGTAGTTCTATTTAACCCATAGCTAAGAGGAAAAATAGGGTTCATACCTTTCATAAGGGTATTAGTCTGAAAGTGAATGTAATAATGTGACAAGAAGTCAGATTCACTTACTACAAGGTTGTTGTCCAGCACATTAGCCGCTATGTCATGGGTTTGTTTTGTTTGCTTTGGTTTTATGGGATATCAACCATTGTTGGTAATTTAATGCCAAATTCTGTTTCTAGACAAATATAAACTATATGATTTGTAAATGCATAGTATAGATACATACAGTTCTATTTCAAACAATTCAATTGTGCATTAGTCAACAAAGTTAAATAGTTCTAAGTATTGTTATGTATCATTAATAACACAATTATACAACAGTCATATGTTACACAGAGTTAAATGATCAATTAGTTCTATTACAAACAATCAAATTTATCCTAATTCATTTGTTTGCACTCAATTTAAATGTCAAACAGTTCTATTTGACTAATAGATAGGACCCTATCAGGTGCTTCTAATCCAGGTCAGAGTAGACCTTGGAGCAATGGCAGTGAATATATACTCTGCATTCCTCAAAGCTCCAGCATAACTGGAGCCTCACCATCAGATTGTTTAACATCATATCTCAGACACTCATTAGGGAAGTCTTACCCTTCTGCAGAGATGCTGTCAGTTTATTCTACAGCCCCAGCCAACTGGGCTAACTATGCCGCGGGGACTTAGATTCAATAATACTCCAATAGAAATAATTAAACCCTGGTATCTTTTTGTTAGAAGAAAATTAAATTTCTCTAAAATTTGGTATGGCTGTATTTATTTATTAGTGGCTGTACTTGTGTCTGTGCCTCTGTGTGTGTGTGTGTGTGTGTGTGTGCGTGTGTGTGTGTGTGTGTGTGTGTGTGCATAGCGATAGATAGATAGATATGCATTACTGGAATTTCAATAAATTAGTTTACTTTGTATATCTATATGTTGGCCTAAAACATTTGTTGTATTTCACCTTCTCCCCCTTCAACCATCATCAGTTTGTGCTCATCTTGTGTAAACATTTGTCCATTGCAGTACCTGTTCACATCCTGTCTGTTGTGCAATTAAAAAACATTTATCTTCCTCTCACTTCCTTTGCTCTTCCTGCCATTCATTGTAGACACACATAATCACTTCTTTCCCTCTGTAAACTCTACGTAATTTTATCTCCTAATTATTTACTTTTGGCTGGTGCACCTGCACATTGGATCCATCCTCTTTTAACCGACACCCATATTTAGTTGTTGTATGATAATAGAACAAAGTATATATATATATATGTATATATATATATGTATATATATGATTGAAACACACAGAAAGATGAGGCTAATTTGGCCTGAGTACAGTATATACACATCAGGGAGTAAATATTCTGAGAAAATTTAAAAGTGTTCAGTCATCTTGTGAAAAAGTAACACCAATATTCATTTGAGTTTAATGGCCTGTATTAACATCATGGGAGGATATATAGACTGTTAATATACTTATCTTAAAATCTGTACATATATTGAACTGGAAGAGAAATAAGACTTTAAAACCAATTTAGTTGAGTGTTTAAACAAGTTCTGACAGAACGATCTCTAAGATTCAAAATTAGCACCTCATAGGCAATACTTACCGTGATTGGGTGAGAGGTATGTCTTTGTGCAGTAGTTGTTATGTCATTTCAGTTGCCATCATTGCATGGAATGGTGAATATCATGTATTTGAAATTTAAAAAAAAGGTGATTATCATTGCAATGCAACATTTATTTCATAATCGTTTCAGGGCAGGTTGACATGGAAGAGGTTTTGAGAGAAAAAACATATAGTTGTGGATGGGAACTAATGTAGACAAGTGACAAAACTTTATTTGTCAAATTACAGTAATATCAGAGGCAAATAAATGTTGATGTTTTTTTTGTTTTTTGTTTTTTGTTTTCATGGCATATCAACTTTTGTAGGTTATTTAATGCCAATGCCTTTTTCCTAGAAGAACAGTAGTTGTGCTATCTAACCCATTGCTGGGAGGATAAGGGGGCTCATACATTTCCCAAGGGTATTTGTCCAAAAGTGGATGTCATAGCATGACTGGAGTTCAAACTTGCTTATTAAGATCCTGCAGTCCATCACTTTAACCATTACACCACGAGGACACCCCCAAATAAATGTTGAGTATGGGTAAGGCTTACAAGAGCATGCATTTGGATGATATTGTTGAAAACAAAGCAATGATAAGAGAATAAAATGGTCAATATTGCTCCCTATATTAGTAGAGTTAAATTTTGAATAGGATGTATGTTAGATTTTTAATTTATATTTTAAACCTGTGATTTCATCCAACCAGACCCTGAAAATTTATTATCATATTTTGCTCAATGCAAACCTACTGTGGAAATGATTTGTAAATATCTTTTTAATTTTATGAAAAATACAAAATAATATATCAAATATTTGAGTCCTGATCTGTATTAAGGAAAATATAGGGCCCGCGTTATTTTCATTGCTAAGTCAGTGATCGTGATTATCTGGTCATGTCATAAATAAGGGAAAGCACAATTTGCCTAAAAGTAGAACCTTCTGTTCTTTATTTCCTTCGTTCAATAATTAAGGATATGGAAACTTGTGGAAATGGATAGCAGACACAATGTTCAGATAGATCTGTAGGTCATTCCTTGTGATTGTTCAGAGCAACTCTTCTTAGGTCTTTTGGGGGTTTCTTTCTCTTTTACTTCACATAATAGTTTGTCTCACTTGTGTTCTTATCCATAAAAGAGACTGAACTGAAAAACCCAACTTCTTTTATAAGGCTTCTTAGAACACTGAACCTTTATCCCAATCTGCATGGATAGCATGTCTATCCATGTCAAGAAAACACATGTATCGCTGATCAAGACTGATGATTAATTGTTGTTTTTCACAAGTGTAACGCTACAACACCAAATAGACATTTACACTACCAAAGTTCTCAGCAGACCATTGTAGCACAATGGCACCATATAGACATTTGTACCACCATAGTTCTAACAGGTGCCTTTAGTTCCAATCAAACTTCATTCTAAGCTTGTCATGAGAAAAGTGACAAACACATAAAATACCATTTTGGTTACTTAATACAAAAATTTATTCTCTCCTACTCTTCATTCATAGTCAGTGAAAAGAGAGAAATTAGAGCATGAACCGAGTCCACTGAAATCATCACAGGATGAGACAGATAGACACAGACCTTGATATCCACTTTTCCACTCCAGTCATTTTCTGTGGTAGTTCTCACACTTGTCTGTTCTGGGTCCCATCTTCACATCTCCATGTCGGCTTCCAAATCTTTCTTTTCCTCTTTTCTATCCCACATCCACTTCAATGGCTCTCCCACTTGAGCTTCTTTCCGCCAATCACAACCAGCAACTGATTTGCAGCTGATACATTTGTATTTTTAACTTAGGCATCTGCTGCTATCTCAACCTAGACTTGGGAAACCTCCAAGTCGAACTAGGAAACAATTTACAACTAAAATAATCAACTAGAGTCCCTAATTATATTGCATAAAGAGGTGCAAGATAAAATATATCTTCTTGCATTTTAGCTAACTGGGAAAAATTGTTAACTTTGTCAACTCATCTCTCTTTCTTGATTTTATATTGCATCAATTCAAACCCCATAATAACTCATTTTTGATGTTATATCTAATTTCTCATGATATATTAGTTTTAAATCTGCATACATAATAATCTGGAAGAGTTATAAATCATGTTAATCAATTTAGTAGAATGTTTATATATTTATTAAAATATTTCACTCTGGATCAACTTCATCCTATAATGTTTTTGAAAATTTTCTTTTTATTCTAGGAAAAAAGTTTGAGAATTTTACAGCTGGCCATGAAGTCATCATGGCAATATAATTACGAATGCCAATTGTTATGAATAAAAAAGTGAGAAAGAAAAAATGATTAAAAGTTCTTCTTATAGCCATTATTTAAGTTATGAATTAATTAAAGGATTTGAAAATATGGATGTTGTGTTTGAAGTGAAATATTAAAGTAACAAATAACTGTATATTAAAATTAGTGAATGTTGGGGATAATTTTTTGTTGTTCTATCTATTTACACTTATGTTAAATCAAGTGGAATGAATACTCCACCAAATTGGTTTTTACATCTTATTTCTCTTCTGTTTTGTTAGATATTTACCAAATATATATTCACATATTTATCTGTTTTCCTATTATTTACAGTAATTGAACTATATGACCAATATTCTAATTTACAATTAAATTGAAATATTCAGACTGTTGCAATTTTATCTGCTATCATTATTGAGATAGAAGCTTTATTTTCCTAGTTGGGTATGAAATATTCTCTACGAAATATTCAATACATTTTTTTCGATCAGTTCAAGCATGTCAGAAACTACTGTTTTACTACAGCAGGGTTGGTTGGTTGGTTGTATTTTATGACATATCCCCCTTTGTAGGTTATTTAATACCAAATCCAGTTTATACATATCTATTAGATATATATGATTTGTCAATGAATAGTTTGTAGGTAACAGAGCTCATTTGTTAGCACACAGCTAAATGGTTTCAAGTATTGCTATCTAACACTAATAGTTTTCTTTGCACACAGTTACATGGTTCCAAGAATTGCTTTCTAATACTAATAATTTAATTTGATAATAATAATTTATTTGCACAATTAAATGGTTTTAAGTATAGCAAATGATTAAACAGTTCTACTGGACCCATAGAGTGGATCTTGGAGTAAAGGCAATAAAGGGCTAATCCCCAAAGCTCCAGGACTGGAGCCTCACCATCTGATGGTTTAGTGTCATATCCAAGACACTTGTTGTAGGTAGTCTTACTCCTCTGCAGAGATACAGTCAGCATATTCCACAATGCCAGCCAATTTAGCTGTAATATGGCATGAAACTGTAGTCATATTTCTTTTAAAATCCCTCACATCCTTAAATCCTTGTGATAAAGTTTCAGTGTAGGAAATGAAGAAAATAACAGGGACTTATGGTCAGTGCTTTTAGCACATCTTTATTTAAATTTTAATTTTTGAAGCAAAAAAATTAGAGCATCACTTGTAATACATTTTTTCAATCAAAGTATACACATTAGGATCATTCAAAAACTTCTATGCTTCACCCAGATTTTAGATTGGTTGAGCACCTCACAACTTTGTATGGGTTTTACCCACATAGAAATTAAGAGAAATCTGAATTAGTTCTAGTAGTTTTATAAAAAAAGTGGTTGTGTATTGCTACAATAAAAATGTTTAACTACGTCTCTTCTTTCAGGGGTGAGGCTTAGAAATTTTGGAACAACTCTCATGTACAGAGATATATAAAAGAAAGAGAAATTATTAAAATCTAGGTAGAATCAGATTTGATCTTTTGAGATCATTATTTAAAACTTTGACTACTCATGACTTGAACATAGTTTGTTGCCTGAGAAGTGATTGTATAGCAGGGCATGAGATGACAGAGTTCAATCTCTCATCCATTACACTAATGGTAATCTAGCACTCAGTTGAAAGGCTTGATCTTTTAGGTATCTCTAGAGGAAGTACTCACAAGTGAGCAGATCTGGTGAGTGAGCCAACTACAGGATGATACTGGTTTTTAAATAAGTTTCAACCAGAAAGACATAATATTCACTATTCCATGTATCAAGGCACCTGAAATAGAATAACCTCTCCAGCAAATTGAACTGATGATATCTAGATATCCAGACTTTATCAAAATAAGTTGATACTAATATCATTTTTATTATTATATTATAATACTTTTGAAATGAAATTGTTTGAATAAAATACAGGATTGTCATTGTACAACCTTGTGTTTTTTTCTTGTTTCTGAAATTGAAATTTCATCTCAAGGGTAAAAAATTGGAAGATTTGGAGGACATGAAATATTACACAACTTCAAACCATTTTAATAGAGATGTTTTGAAGGTGCTTCAAATGATTAAAAGCTCAATGGAATAAGTGTGCAGCATCATTCAAAGGGACTATTTTAAGAAAATTAGAATTTCAGTTACTATTCTCTCTTGGTTAGGACAGCTTCAGTCTCAATATTACTTTAACACACTAATCATATATATATATATATATATATATATATATATATATATATATATATATAAACATGTTTAATTCAATAATAAAGATACATTTTGTTCATATAATTTTATTAGGATCCTAAGTTTCCTGACAAGTGTTTTGGTGTTAGATTGGAGCTGGTAGATTAATCTACCAAAATTTTTCCAAGTACTTTTGGACCTTTCATTGCCCATCATCAGGGAGTATTTGCAAGAGTAAAGATTTTTTTAAGTTTTTAGATATTTTATAACATTGTAAGAATTACGTAAACATATTGTTGGATTAAACGGAGATGCTGATGACATCAAACGAATTTAAAACAGAAGTCTATCAATGGAAATAGAATATTATCAAGACAAATAGAATATCAAAAAACTTAAGGCCTTTCAAATCATTGTCTCTATTTTCAATGATAATCTTATTAATTCTAGATTTTTTGTTTTTATATGTAAGGTCCAAAAGCGCTCAGGATAATTTTGGTAAATTCATCTACCAACTCCAACCTAAAACCTAATCACTTGTCAGGAAAACTGAAATGATCCTAATAAAATTAAATAGACAAAATGTATCTTCATTATTTAATTGAACATGCTAAAATGAAGGACTGCTGCCCAACTACACATATTTTAGATATTTATGTATATACATATATATATATATGTATTTTCCTACTCCTCGACACAAGTAGGATACTGCACAAGGTCCATTTTTAAGCAGAGTTTTCTTTCTCCTAGACTGGTGGCAATACTAAGGTTAAAGAGCCCAATTTGCCTTACACAAATTTATCTGTAGTGAAAGGAAGAATAGATAAAAGAATACCTTTCCTGAGAGTATTATCAAAATGGGAAAAGCAAACTGCATCATACAATATATATATATATATATATATATATATATATATACATACACACTTACTCAAACATATATACAAGATTCAGCAAATATACACCCCTCACTTTAAACGGTCACCTGTATAGTGCAATTGAACTAAGGAAAGTGGTAATGATAGCTCCATTTAGATAATGCCATACCATTTTTTTTCAGATATAATCAGATCCTGGCTTGAAAAAACAATACTGCTATTTGTTGAAAATTTTATCCTGAACAGCATCATTCCAACATAACATGAAATGAGCATGAGAGTTTTCACTGTTTAGCAATTTCAGATTCATCAGTATCAAAAAAACCTTTCCAAAGCAAATGCACAATGTGCACCAGTCCAAACTATGATCATAACTGATCATATCTGAAAAAAATGAGAAGACATTAGCTCAGTGGAGCTACCATTGGCACTTACCTAAGTTCAATTGCACCACACTGGGAACTGTTTAAAATGTTGGAAGTATTTCTGCTACAAACCTCTCTCTCTCTCTCTATGTATATATATACATATATATATATATATATATATATATATATATATATATATATACATGTAAGTTATAAGAGAGTAAACATAGTTTTAAAAAAACTTTTATTTTTAAATTTTTGTTACATTTTTTATTTTCATATTATAAGTTAACCCATAGGAACACAATGTACGCAAAAATGTGTACAAAGTTTTTAAACACACCTGTGTCCTTCTTTAGCATAAACTTTTAGATTTTGCTTTTAGATTTAAACAGGTACAAAAGTAGAGGATGCTACATGAAATGAGCTGTTATACCTAGATGCATGCTTAAAAAAAGTTAAAATCTACTATACATTCAACTTCTAAATCTTGAAGAAAGGCTTGCTGATCTGGGTAATAAGTAGCTGATGGGGACTCTCTATGCTACTATATATATATATATATATATATATATATATATATATTTATGGAGGTAAATAATGGAAAGGAATCCGATGTATGGAGAAAAATTAAAAAACAAAGTAATCCAAAAGTGAAGAATTTATAGTGAAGGACAGTCAACGTTAAAATTTTCGGTTTTTATGAATCTTCAGCAGGACTTAGGATGGCAATATCAAGTATTGATTGAACAAAGATGGATGTTTAATGAAATACAAAAAACAGGGGAGGAGTAAATATACAAAGAAAAATCACATAACTATTCAATTATTTAATCAGCATTCTTTTTCGAAAAACTATGCGATTGTCAAAGGCAATGATATTAAACAAATAGAAGCCAAGATTAATTGACAGATTAAAAAACTAACTGGCCATTTTGATTTTATAATGGTTAGGTTTCTTTATATCATGGCATGTCAACCTTCATGGGTTATTCAATATTTTATAAAAATGTAGTGGTTCTATTTAACCCATAGCTGAGAAGAATAATGGGGTTCATACCTTTCACAAGTGTATTAGTGTGAAAGAGAATGTCATTATGTGACTTGAAGTCAGATTCCTTAACTTGAATGTTGCTGTCCAGCACATTAGCCACTATGTCATGGGTTTACATTGTTTGCTTTGGTTTTATGGCATATCAACCATTATTGGTTATTTAATGCCAAATTCTGTTTTTAGATATATATAAACTATATGATTTGTAAATGCATTTTGTAGATACAGACAGTTAAATGATTAAACAGTTCTATTTCAAACAATTCAATTTAGCATAAGTCAAAGTCAATTGGTTTCAAGTATTGGTAAGTATCACTAACAAATCTACTCTATATTCAACTTCTAAATCTTGAAGAAATATTAGCTGATCTGGCTAGTAAGAAGCAGATGAGGACTCTTTTTTGAAAAAGAACGCTGATTAAATGATTGAACAGCAATGTGATTTTTCTTTGTATATATCATCCCCCACCCAACACCTGCTTTTTTTTTGTAATTTATCAAAAATCCATCATTGATCAATCAACACTTGGTATCATCATTCTTAAGTCCAGATGAAGGTTCATTAAAACCTAAACTTTTAACATCGACTTTCCTTCATAATAAATTCTTCACTTTTGTATAACTTTGATTTTTTTTTCCTTACATTATATATATATACATATATATACGTATGTGCTTATAAGAGAATACTTGGAATATAAATAGGTGGAGTCAGTTTTGATCTTTTAAGCTCATTATTAAAGAGATTAATGTGTTTTTAGATTTTTAATTGTTTTATATATATATATGTATATATGTGTGTGTATATATATATATATATATATATATATATATATATATATATATATATACAAGGGTGTGCAGAACAAATCATAGACTGAAAAGTTCATATGATATCATATCTGCTGAGGATTATTTTTTTACCAATAAAATCCACGCAGTTCATCACTAATGGAAGAAGTGTCTGAACCATTAGGGGAATTATGATGAAAAATAAATCTCATTTTGTAGCATTCCATGAGAATATTTTTGTCAGCATAAAAACTTTTCAGCAAACTCATGTATTACAGATTTTTATAAATCATTCATATATGTAAATAGTTGCCATGATACCTTCACAATATGGCAAATTGTGATTGACAATGCTAAAATTAATATAATTTTTTTATATGACTTAATGAAATTTTCAAGGACTTTTTAACAGCCATCGTAATTAATATGTAATTATATTGATTTTGTAAGATGTGGATTTTCTATTCTAATGTATTGATTTATTCAACCTGGTATTCAGGTCTTTATTGTTATGATCACAACTCTTAAGCTGTTGTATCTCTTCATGTACTCAGGGGCCTGTTATATTTAGTAATGTTATTGGAGTTTTGAACTGGAACCTGCAGTCAATCAAATTTAGACTGTTTTGATAGTGTTCTTTAACCTGGGGATATCTTGTATTTGTTAACTTCAATCTCTGACTCAGACCTGGAAATCTATATAATCAGAATCAGTAGAAGAAACAAATATTGTTAATAGCTTAAATATAATGGTATTAAATCGGCCCATTGGCATGATAGTTAGAGTGTTTGCCAATGGTCCAGGAGACAAGGGTTCAATCCAGAGTTGAGTCATACCAAAGACTCAAAAAATGATACTTGTTGCCTCTTTGCTTAACACTAAGCATTATAAGGTGTGGATCA
Source organism: Sepioteuthis lessoniana (assembly GCA_963585895.1). Lineage (NCBI taxonomy): Eukaryota > Metazoa > Mollusca > Cephalopoda > Myopsida > Loliginidae > Sepioteuthis > Sepioteuthis lessoniana. The sequence goes on along the minus strand of OY757911.1, from coordinate 75,856,508 downwards.
GGGCTAAGTGGAGCAATCAAGAGAAAGGAGATGCGCACTCCCCAACAGCTTGTTGTAGTAGCTATTGAAAAAAAGGCTTTAAGTTGCCATCAATTATGGTCAGCCAAATTGCAAATTTGATTATGTTGTGAAAATAAAGTGTTTATCAAACCAAGGAACATCTAAGTGTCATGGTTACAAGATGGTATTTTATGCCTAGATATAAGGGAATACTGTTCATTGTACATCGACATTGTCATACTCTGTATTGTTGTTTCTTTAAATATGTTTTTGGTATGTAGTTTTATTGAATATGAATGATTTTTAAGTAGATCTATTTAATCCATAGATGAGTTCTTAACAGGTGTTTGATCCATAGATGGGATCCTAACAGATACTACCACTCTGGATCAGAGGGGACTTGGGAGTAATGGCAAAGAAAGGATATTCCACACTCCCCATAGCAACAGAACATCAGATGCAGTTTATTGTGAGACTATAGCACCCTTCTTTTAGGATGGGATATATTTCAGTGTATTCCGAACCTTTCCAACAGGGCGTTTTTAAAACTGTTTCATAAAAAATAATACAGCTTCTACCAAAGAAAATTAAGAAAATATGATACTCTTTCCCATATGAAAGAAAAGAAAATATTTGCAAATCTCAGAAGGGGTACTCAAAAGCATTTGAAGAACACTTATAGCCTTTTTTTTAATGTTACAAAAACTTTTAAAATGATGCTGAACAGTGGAATAAATATTTGGATAGTATATATATTTATAAATTATTTATAAATTGGCACTTTGTCATTCCTTTTTTTGGTAAGCCAGAACTTATCAGCACTCCCTCATTTTATCAAGTTTACTCACTAACTCAGAAGACAAAATGGCAGTATAAGATAGATTTTAATCCTGAAAAGTGGTTATGTTGAGGATAATCCCAGTTAATAGGAAAGACGCAACATAGAAATTTCTGATCATATATATATATATATATATATATATATATATATATATACATATGTATATATCTATTGTGGATCAGAACTTCTATAATATATATATATATATATATATATGAACACACTTGCACACATACACATGCAGTGAAAGCAAGAAAAATTTTGGAAATGAAACTTGCGCTGCTAATATCTTTTAGTTTTATGCTAAAAAAAAATTGTTTTCCTTTTCATGCTTTAATCTTTCTGTTTTTATCTCAGAAAACAGTGACCTTTGATCTCTTTGCTTTGTTTTACACATATTATTTCTATTTAAAAAAGAAAATTCAAAGAAATCAAAATGAGTTTTTGTTGTTGTTGTTATTGGTGGTGTTATTTACTCATGGCCAAACTGAATTCATAAAGTTCCCAGTATAATCTAACTTGAATATTTTCCACTGAATCTACGGTCATTCACAAAAATTCATTGAACTTTCTGCAACATTCTAATCTAGCTCAAGATATGTAATATATATATATATATATATATATATATATAAAGTTTGCAACCTAAGTCAAGGGAGACCCAAAGGTTCCCTTTTCAATAGCTACTACACTGTGGTGTTGGAGGGCACAACTGGATTGCTCCACTTTACCCAATCTCCTAGACCATTGGCAAACGCTTTACTCATTAGACCAATGGCCCAACACGCAGAAGAACTCAACTCTGTTCTTAAAAAATTAAAAATAGAAAAGCTGCAGGGCTTGACGAGATTCCCCCCAGAAGTATGGAAGACCAAACAATTCGACGACATACTGTTCCGACACTGCAATGCAGTCTATAATCAAAATCCGATAGACAGATGGATGAAGGGATGCATCCTCCCCTTCCTAAAAAGGTGACCTCAGATTAGCCAAGAACTACCGAGGTATAACACTTATATCATAGCAGCCAAAATTTACCAAGCCCTACTACGAAACTGCAAAGAACCCAAAATAGACAACATCCTTAGGAAAAACCAAAATGGCTTCCAAAGAGATAGATCCACGACTTCACAAATATTGACCATCCATAGAATCCTTGAAGGCGCACAGGCAAAAAACCTACAGGCGACATTACTATTTGTCGACTTTACGAAGGCCGATTCTATTCACAGAGGGAAGATGGAACGAATTGTACTAGCATACGGCCTACCAAAAGAAACCGTCGCAATAATAACGATTCTCTTCAAAAACACAAAAGTGAAAGTACATTCACCGGATGGAGAAACAGAATACTTCGACATTGTAGCAGGAGTACTACAAGGGGACACGCAAGCCTCATACCTCTTTATCATCTGCCTAGACTACGTGCTTAGAACATCGATCAATAAAATCAGAGAAAACGACTTTGAGCTGATAAAGAAAAGAAGAAGAAGGTACTCCGCAAAAACAATTACTGATGCCAACTATGCCGATGACATAGCGATACTGGCAAATACGTCCAACCAAGCCGAAATACTACTGTATAATTTGGAACGAGCTGCCACAGGCATTTGCCTCCATGTCAATGCACACAAAACTGAATATATGTGCTTTAATCAAGCAGGTGACATTTCTACACTAGACAGAACCTCTCTGAAACTGGTAGACAAATTCACCTACCTAGGAAGCAGTGTCTCATCAACCGAAAAAGATATCGACACACGGCCAACGAAGGCATGGACAGCTACCAATAAGCTATTGATCATATGGAAATCAGACCTGACCGATAAAATGAAACGCAGTTTCTTCCAGGCAGCGATCGTGTCAATACTGCTGTATGGATGCACCACTTGGACGCTAAGAAAACTGCTGGAGAAGAAGCTAGATGGCAATTACACAAGAATGTTGTGAGCAATATTGAATAAGTCCTGGCGGCAACACCCAACAAAGCACCAACAATTCAGCCACCTGCCTCCCATCATGAAAACTATCCAAGTTAGACAAACCAGACACACAGGACACTGCTGGAGAAGCAGAGATGAGATCATAAGTGATGTACTCCTAGGGACCCCCACATATAGCCAAGCAAGAGCAGGACGACCAGCTTGAACATACATACAACAGCTCTGTGAGGATACGGGATGTAGCCCAGAAGACCTGCCAGAGGCGATGAACGATAGGGAAAAGTGGCGAGAGAGGGTCAGGGATATCCGTGCTAGCGTTAGACATGATGATGATGATATATATATATATATATATATGTGTGTGTGTGTGTGAATGTGTGTATAAATATATATAAATATATACTTTCAAGAAAAAAAAATTTTGGTCGCATTCATCATCATCATCATATCGCGCTGGTAGCACGGATATCCCTGACCCTCTTTCGCCACTCCTCCCTATCGTTCATCGCCCTAGGTAGGTCTTCAGGACAACATCCTGTATCCTCACATAGCTGCTGAATGTACGTTCGAGCTGGTCGTCCTGCTTTTGCGCGGTCATGTGTGGGGATCCATAAGAATACATCTCTTATGAGTTCATCTCTGCTTCTCCAGCAGTGTCCTGCATGTCTGGTTCGTCTAACTTGAATAGTTTTCGTGATAGGGGGCAGGTGGCCGTACAGTTGGTGTCCTGTGGGGTGTGTCTGCCAGGACTTGTTCAAGATTACACGCAGCATTCTTGTGTAATTGCCATCTAGCTTCTTCTCCAGCCGTTTTGTTAGCGTCCATGTAGTGCATCCATATAGCAGTATCGATGTGACCACTGCTTGGAAGAAACTGCGTTTCATTTTATCGGTTAGGTCTGATTTCCATATAATCGATAGCCTATTGATAGCTGTCCATGCTTTCGTTAACCTCGTTTCGATGTCCTTTTCGGTTGATTCGACACTGCTTCCTAGGTATGTGAATTTGTCTACTAGTTTAAGTGGGGTTCCTTCTAGAGTGGAGATGTCCCCCGTTTGCACATATATTCCGTTTTGTGTGCATTAACATAGAGGCCAATGCTTGCTGCTGCTCGTTCCAAACTATGCTGAAGTGTTTCGGCTTGGTCAGGTGTATTTGCCAGTATCGCTATGTCATCGGCGTAGTCGGCATCGGTAATTGTTGTTGCGGGGTATCTTCTGCTTCTTTTCTTCATCAGTTCGAAGTCATTCTCTTTGATTTTGTCAATCGATGTTCTAAGTACGTAGTCTAGACAAATGATAAAGAGGTACGGGGCCAGCGTGGCCCCTTGTAGTACTCCTGCTACAATGTCAAAGTATTCTGTGTCTCCATCCGGTGATCGTACTTTTACTTTAGTGTTTCTATAGAGAATCGTTATTGCCGCTACGGTTTCTTTAGGTATGCCATACGCTAGTAGGATTTGTTCCATCTTTCCTCTGTGAATGAAGTCGAAAGCCTTGGTAAAGTCGACAAATATTAATGTCGCTTGTAGGTTCTTTGCCCGTACACCTTCAAGGATTCTGCGGATGGTTAATATTTGTGAGGTCGTGGATCTACTTCTTCGGAAGCCATTTTGTTTTTTTCTAAGTATGTTGTCGATTTTGGGTTCTATTCGGTTTCGTAGTAGGGCATTGTAGATTTTGGCAGCTATGGATGTAAGTGTTATGCCTCGGTAGTTTTTGGCTAATCCGAGGTCCCCCTTTTTAGGGAAGGGGAGTATGCATCCCTTCATCCATCTATCTATCGGATTTTGATTGTATACTGCGTTGCAGTGTCGGAGCAGTATGTCGTCGAATTGTCTGGTCTTCCATACTTCCGGGGTAATTTCGTCCAGCCCTGCAGCTTCCTATTTTTAATTTTTCTGAGAACCGAGTCGAGTTCTTCTTGTGTGAACGGTCCTAGTTTAATGTCTAATTGTTTGCTAATTATTCTGGGGATTGGTTCATGCATTATTTTTGGTGGGTTTTTGAAGTGCTGTTTCCACAGTTTTATTCTTTCTTGTTGGTTTGCTGCTTTAAGTTTTGCTTTGGCTGTGTTCTTTCTTCTACTCACTTCGTTTATTGTTTGCCAGGCTATTCTAGATTGTCTATCTTCCACCAAGTCTCTAATCTTATCTATCTGATTTTGAATGTATTCTGTCTGTTCCTTTATATATATGCCTGCTAATTGATATTGTGCCATTTTTAGTTTTAAGGAATTTGTGTTTGTTGGGTTTTTTCGATAGTTTTTGGAGGCTGTTTTCACTAGTGCACATTTTTCTCTCACCGCTAAAGTTTCCCATGGGACTCTATATTTAGTTTTAATTTTTGTTGGAATATATTTTGCTGCTGCCTCGAGGTGTGCATTGACGAAATTTTCGTATTCGTCGTTTGGTGTACTTTTTTCCGTCTTTTCTTGTAGTGTTTCAAATCTGTTTCTTAATTCTAATACGTATTTATCTCTTATATCTTTGTTGTTTAATAGGGCCCAGTCATAGTGTTTGGTGGTCGCTGTTCATTTGGCGTTTTTTCGTAGGCTTAACCGTATTTTCGCCGTGACTATTCGGTGATCGGTGGACACACCCTCAAAAGAGGAGTATGCCTCGCAATTCATTGCACTATTTTTCCATTTCTTGTTTATAAGGACGTAGTCTATCTGAGCTTTAGTATTGTTTGTGTACGAGTATGTCCATAGTTTGCCCTCACTTTTTTGGTAGATTGTATTGAGGCATGCTAATCTATTTTCTATCATGAAATCTGCTATATGTTGCCCATTCCTATTTGACGTGTTGTGGAGGCTGTATTTGTTGTTTCCGTTTTTCCCGATTTGGGCATTCATGTCTCCGCCAATGAATAACATGTTGTGTTTCGGGATGCTATGCACTAATGAGTATAACTCATCGTAGAAGGTGACTAGTTCAGTTTCTTCACTAACATTGGTGGGGCTGTAGCATGAGATGATTGTTGCTCTGGGGTTTCCGTTAAATGTAGCTGCCCTCATTCTAGGTTGTATTTTCTCAATGCTATTAAGCGTTTTTAATGCTCTAGGTCCTGTAAGTAATCCTACCCCTCCTACTGCGGCGTTGACAGAGTCTTTCCATGCAGATACAGTGGCGAGCGACCAGCCATTGCCAGTTTCGTGATATTTGATATCTTCGGTGTGCGTGTATCTGTGTTCTTGTATGCATATTATGTCTATCTTATGTTCTTCGGCCGATGCGATTAGCTCTGGGAGTTGTCCTATTCTATTTAAGGTTCTTACGTTAAATGTGGCTATTTGTAGTGTTTGCTTGCATTTTAGTAGTTTTGATTGTTTGAGCTCTGTAGCTGGTCGCATTAAGATTATAAATTTATTTCCATCCTGCTAAGAGCATTGATATGAATTAACAACTCCTGAAAAAATTTTTAACAGGACTTCTTTGGATCCAACGTGGAACATTTTTGTTCCACGTTGGAGCTGAAGAAGTCCTGTTAAAAATTTTTTCAGGAGTTGTTGATTCAAATCAATGCTCTTAGCAGGATGGAAACAAACTTATAATCCTAATGCGATCGAATTTTGTTTTTTTTCTTGAAAGAATATTTGCTCTGTGATATCGTTTACATTGAACTCTTTACCATAAAATATTTAAATATTCGTATTTTGAATAATATAATTGTCCTGAAAGAATTGTTCCCTACTCCAGATTTACTGAACTGAAGAATATCTTTGTGGGTTTGTGGTGAACCAAGTGCAATATAAATTGGGGAGTGCTCAATATCTGTAATAGAGCTATTATTTATATATATATATATGTATATAAGATCTGCCCTAGCAATGGATGATAGGGATGAATGGCAAGAGAGAGTAAGATAAATCCATGCTAGCATCATGACTTGATGATAATGATGAAGCTAGAGAGGAATGGCATAAGAATACTACAAATCGTGGAAGCAACATCCCACAAAACAGCAGCTGTATGGCCACCTTCCTCACATCTCTAAAACCACCCAAATAAGAGGAATAAGACATGCAGGACACAGCTGGAGAAGTAAGGACAAACTTATAAGTAACATTTTCCTATGGACCCCTTCACATGGACATGCAAGTGTTGGACAACCAACTAAAACCTTTTTAGTTCTGTATGGACATGTAGCCTAGAAGACCCACCAGAAGTGATGGATGATAGAGATGAATGATGAGAGAGATTCTGAGAAATCTCATCAAGCAGCACAACATGATGATGATAAGGAAAATATATATATATATATATATATATATGCATGTGTGTGTATTATATACACACACATATAAGCCTGTTTATATTGTATGTATTATGTGTGTGTGTGTGTGTGTGTGTGTGTGTATATATATATATATATATATATATATATATATATATGTGTGTGTGTGTGTGTGTGTGTGTGTGTGTGTGTGTGTGTGTGTGTGTGTGTGCTTAAAATCAGTTAAAAACCGTTAGATAAAATCAAGAATTTTAGAAAAGATCAAAAACATTTTCCAAACAAGGAAAAGTTTTTAGCGATCAATACATGTGTTATGGTACCTATAATGAACTCTTCCAATTACTATGAATACTAGGAGAATATTCATCTCGGTGTTAAGTTAACTCCCGCCTAACACTTTGGCAGTTAGACTGACATTCAGCACTCTTTTACCCATTCCGTATTTATACTTTCATTCAATATACTTGTTTCACGTAATCCTGAGTTCATGTCTTTCTTCGGGACCTTTTACTGGTTCACAACAACATGAAAGTACAGAACAAATATTACAATATTCCAAAAATGAAATGTTAAATAATTCAAAGATATAAATAAAATAAGCCATTCAAAGTTTCTCAGAAACAATGCAACTATGTCTGAAGTATACATATATAAATATATATATATATATATATATATGATTATCAAGTTGAACTCATAGCATGGAGTCCACTAATAATCTCTTGCCATCCACCCATATCATCCCTTACTTCTGGCAGGTCTTCTAGACTGCACCCAGTGTTCCCACAGCATCATTGATGGTTAGTCTACACTATGTAGGATTCTATAAGAGAACATCACTTATGAGTTTGTCCTTACTTCTCCAGCAGTGCCCTATATGTCTTCATCTTACTAGAATGCTTTATGAGATGGAAAGTGAGTTGGTGTACTGCTGCTAAAAATGTCAACATAAGCATAGGTTATTAATCATATGGAAATCTGATCTCTCTGATAAAATAAAATGGGATTTTTTCCAAGCTTCTCTGTGTCAGTACAACTGTATGGATCAACCATCTGGATACTAACATAATACATGAAGAAAAAGCGAGATGGGAACAACATAAGAATGCAATGTGTCATTTTGAACAAATCCCAGATACAATACTCCATAAAACAGCATATATATATATATATATATATATGTATTCTTTGGTCCAGCTAAACCGGAGTTGGGAGTAATTCCAAAAGTAACAGGATGGAAATAAATTCATTATCCTATGTGACCGGTTTCGTTGTTTTTCTTAAAGAAAGTATATATATATATATATATATATATATATATATATGTATATTAAATGAGTAGGTCCAGAAAGAGATTTGTATCTTTTTTTTAGGATTTATTTATTGATTTTGTTGCTTTCGTCAGAGAACGTATAGGGCACAAGGCCTTGTTAATGGGGTACTCAAGGAGACTTGAACTCATTGGTTTTTGCAGTTTGAATAGTTTTAAGTTGGTTATGGGTTTATGAGTAGAGTGTTTGCCAATGGTCCAGGAGACCAGGGTTCAATCTCAGGTCGAGTCATACCAAAGACTCAAAAAATGGTACTTGATGCCACCTTGCTTGGCTCTCAGCATTATAAGGTGAGGATCAAGGGTAAAGTGGAGCAATCCAGGAAATGGAGTAGTGCCTTCCCTGACATCCCAGTGTAGTAGCTATTGAAAAGGGAGCTTTTGTGTCACCCTTGACTAAGGTAGCCAACTTTACTTATGGGTTTATTTGAGGTCACCCCTCTCTTTTTCTTACAGTGAGTTTACTTTAGTCTGCTTTGCTACTCATTTGCTTTTGATATTTGATAAGTTTTTTCATTGTGTGTGTGTGTGTGTACATTTGTGTGTGTGTGTGTGTGTGTGTTGGGGTGGTTTTGGATTTCACTTTCAGTTATTTTTTCTTTATGTGTGTGTGTGTGGGAATGTGTGTCTTGAGATTTGTGTGGGGTGGGGGTAGTGTGGTTCGAAATATACTGGTAATTATTTTTTACACATAATTTTTGTGCGTGTATATATGTACATATCTATGTATGTTTGTGTCCATTTATGAATGTGTTTGATTCCTGTTTTATTCAACTTTGGTTTAAACTTATCAATGAATCTTAAGTAGCATGTAGTCTTTGGTTTAGTATATGGGCATTATTTCAAATTCACCTTCACACACACATAACAAAAAAAATTATCATTCATCAAAATGAGGGGCAAAGCAAACTAGAGTAAATACATTCTAAGAAAAAGAGTGAAGTGAACTCATATAAAACCATAACCAACTGAAAACCATTCAAACTGAAAAAACAGTGAGTTCAGTCACATTGAGTACTGCATTAACAAGGTCTTGTGCCATATATGTTCTCTGACAAACGCAACAAGCTGGAAACATACA
>OY757911.1:75739575-75842075 GCA_963585895.1 Sepioteuthis lessoniana | reverse complement strand
TTACAGAAGGTACTTTGAAATAAAACCTGTCGGTATAATGACCCATAGAGGTTTGTGTAAGCATAAGTCATTATAGTCCAATGTCATAGAAATGCCTTACTACCTCATCAAATTATACATCTTATATATTTTTCACAAGTTGAATTAGTTATAAATTGGGACGTTTGGGTCATAGTTTTGGTGGTCAAGTCAGCTATCATCTGTTAAGATGTCGCAGTCATCATATATATATATATATATATATAAGGTAGTATGCTGTATTTATAAATGGATACTCAATATCAGTGATTGAGTATATATATCTAAGGTTAGTGCAGACACAGATTCAATGATGCTTGGTAACTATCAGTTTCTATCTCATGAAATCATCTGACCAAGTGGTTCCCACATGGTAGGTATCCCTTTATATTTTGTTATGAGGAGGATTCTTGAAATGGCTGTCTAGTTTATACTGACTGGTTTTTTCATGGCTACATGACAATTTTGTGATTTGTCAATTAATTAATTCCGTTTAACTGAATTTATTTGTGTTATTATGATTATTGTTACTCCTTTGAGAGTTTTTCACATCAGCATTAGCAGATGGTCTTTCACTGGAGTTTGAGTGACAGCAAGTCTCCTCCAGTCTCAATGACTCTTCTCAGTATCCTGGCTTATCTAAATTATGCAGTAGTTTTGATGTTCTCCACTCATCCCCTTCTTTCCAAGTCCTCCTGTCCATCAGTTCTTTGGTGAGTGTACCAGGAACACCAATTGAGAGCAGTTGAGACAGGAATGCCAAAGTGAGAATCAGCTTGCAGACGGAGGGCTGGGCCCTCAATGACCAACAGTTGAGCAACCCAGCCAAGTTGCAAAAGAAGTGCTGCTATGGTCAAGAGTAGAACTTGGGTCAATATAACAGTCTGTCTCTGTCTCCACTCATCTCTCACACACAACAGATCATCACCCTTTCGAAAATAAGGTGTGAGAGATTTATATTTTTTGTAAAGAAGCGTATTCGTTCGTTATTGAAGTCGTTCATTACCGGTTAATCATGTTTCTGCATATAAGTGTATATTTGTATATTTATACATGTAGTTATATTATGGCTATACAACATTATGATCCACAGAATTTTTTAATTCCCTAGCAAGGTCGAGGTACATATCCTTCTTTTCACTATGTTTTAATTTTACTCTGTGGTCATCCAGGACAGCAAAGTCCACAATTCTGAAAGTTTTCTTTTTGTTTTTGATATTATAATGTCTGGTCATCTGGCAGAGATTATTATTATTACTATTATTATTGTTGTTGTTGTTGTTAAATTTTATCATTTCATTTTTGTCTATTTACCATTTTAATATTTAGAGATGTTAGTTTTCTGGTGGATTAGTAGAAATTTGCTTTTAAGTTTATATTTGGATATAAGTTTTGATCATTTATTTAGATATCTGTTTTGTTCTGGGAAGGTGATTATGGCTACTTTTTTTCTTCTAGGCAAAGATTAAAGTGTTTTGAGGTGTTATTGCATGCTAGTGCTATTTTTCTTATTTTTCAGATTATTTTTGGTATGTTTGGATTTGATTTTTTGAGGTACCATATGTATCTAGAAAGTATTGTGCTGTGTTCATTTTTTTTTTTGTTAAATGATGCTTTGTGAAAGTAGATATTCTGTCTCCAGATGCCTTCTCTCATTCCTAAATATTTTTTCTGTTTTGTTTGTGTGTGTATATATATATATATATATATACGTGTGTGTGTGTGTGTGTGTGTGTATGTGTGTGTGTGTGCGTGTGTATATATATATATATATATATATATGTATAGATATGGGTTTACCACCTTAATATGCTAAGTACATAGTGGTGACAGTAAAAATAGACAAATAGGAAGAAGAGAATTATTGAAGTAAACAGAAAGAAACAGAGAAATAAACTAAATAAATAAATGAAAACAATATAAATGAACAATGAAAAATAAAAAATATATATCAACTTTTGATTTTACACAAACTCATCAACTGATGGAACTAATTTCTAAGCTAAAGCGACTTTTAAGGTGACTCTGATGTTGTCACTTGATCTTGATAATGACAAGGAATGACAGACACTTTGGTCCCAAAAAAGAATCATACTCACAGATATTACATTCTGTCACAGAATGGTCCCAAAGTAAGATGCGATATAGCTTTTGCCAGTCAGTGAAGGAAAAGAAAATACTTTTTTATTAAGTTGTTGTATTTTTTATTTGAATCTCTCAAGTTCCATGTGACTATACTAGCTCATTTAGTTTCCACTCATGACCCTTAACCCCCTCATATATTTGATATATGTACAGACTGCAGGGAAACATCATTAAATCACACTAATTGTTATTATATTAAAATTTCAACCTTACAAAATAAGACATAAATACAATAAAGCAGTTATGAGTTACACTTGTAATACTGCTGTAATATTTTAGAACGTTTGAGAGCACATGTTGGGCAAATACAAAAGATTGAAAAAAAAACATTCATAAGATGTATTTAATGTCTTTAATTGGAATAATTTTTGAGATGAGGCTTCTTAATCAGAGAATTAATTTTTATTTATTGCGGACTTTTTGTCCTAATCTTGGTAGTTTTTGTGTTGTTTCTTCTTTCACTATATTTCGGCCAAATTTCACCTCTGGTACTCTATTCTCTACTACTCTATTCTCTACTATTTTTTCCTTTTCCATCTAAAATATTTTTGGGATGAAATCGTGAATAAAGTACTTTTCTAATGAGGGTTGTATAGACCAAAGAATTGGCATATATAAAATACATCGTATGAATATTCTATTTACATTTTATATGTATTATATAAACAAGCTCTGCAAAAATGATATCTGTGGTAGGGAGGAAATTCAATACGGTAAATATGCTTTATACTTATCTTAATATATTTTTTAAGTCAGATTTTTTTTCCTGTTGTTGTGTTAAAGTCACAGTAGATGGAATCAACTGATATTTAAATCGATAAGGAAAAGAAATAAAGAAAAAACAACCCTAGAGCAGATAATTATTTATAATTGTGTCCCTAGTTAATAAATAAATATCTGATCAAATTGTTTTCAAATCATTAGTGGGTGACTTGATGTGATAATTAATTCCGTAAACTGGGTGCCTGGATGATTTTTTAAAGGAAAAGTATATGCACACAAGTTTTAAAATACTGGAAAAAGAAATGCATTGCATTTAAGTACATATTGACTCCAATTTCTTTTTACCTAAAAAGTTTTTCTAAAAAATTCAACATATACACTATTAGCTACTGTGCACAAAAGAGATTTAGTATTACAAAAAGCAGTGAAATGAATGAGAAAGAAAAATAAACAAAAGAAAATAAACAAAAGAAAATAAACAAAATAAAAAAAAAAGAGAAAAAAACTTTAAAAAAAGGGCGAGAAATATTGTATCTAAAAGAGGTGTGTGCTCATTGAGTTAATCTTTTTGACATTCCAACTCATAGATAATCAAAAAAGGATTAAATATGTCTGGCATTTTCTACTTTCATGTTTCAACAAAACCTTTCTCTCTGAGATATCAATGCTGTCTTTCTGGTTGTTCATACTTGCAATGTTTCTGTGTTATTGTTTTGCTTACTTTTAAGGTATGCCACTTTTATGCCATAATGGTGTTATGTTTTTCTATGCTGTTTGACTTTTTTGTTGCTTTTTTGATTGTTTTTGTTTTTAGTTTTTAGCTTCTAGTGCAAAAAATAAAAGAACAAAAAAAAACGAGTGAACAAGTAAAGTAAACAATGAATAAAAAAAAAAAAAAGATGAAAGCTAGAATTTATCATTGTATATATTTCTGCTTTTATTCCCGTTGTCATTGCTGTTGCTTTCATTACTATTGTTACAGCAGTTGCCTATGTGATTGGCACTTTTTCTTGTAGAATTCCTTTGATAGAAGCAGCATTTGTTCCCCTGGATGCTTTTTGGTTTCTGCCTTCATGGATCTGACATGAATTGTGTTATCTGATCAGCAGTTAGAAATAAGACAGCCTTTGACAAAGCTTTTGTAAAAGGTAAAAACCACACAAACAACCAGACTCTCATAGAAAACAGACATTTTCCCAACCTTAGCATAAAAATCAAGATTTAAAGAATAGCTACACAGACTCCAAAATGCTTGACCTAGCACTTTGTTTTTGTCTTTAAAGCTCCTTCTCTGCTGTTTAAGCTGCAAAAAAGAGCCAAGAATCATCAAAGCACAACTCTAAACTCATACAGAACCTGCAATATGGAAAACTATCACAGCAGTTCTCATTCTGAATAAGATTTTATCTGGTATTTATTTGTCTCTTCACTTGGGAGAATTAGAAATAGGGTAAGGTTTAATGTTGAGCCACACAAAAATATATGGTCAGAGGCAAATTTACCTGATTTCTTGTTCCAAATTTACTTAATCCCTCACTCCAAAAGTAATACCTTCTGCTTATCTTTGCACTCCTAAGTTTGCTTTGTCTCTAATTCCAAAAATAAATGTTTCTTGCTAATTTTCGTACAATTAAAATTGGCTAAGTTACTAACTTTAGAATTTTTCAGTTGACTTTTGCTAAATTGAATTGGGAGAAATTGAATAGTTTGATCATTTAACTGTATGTATCTACAAAATAAGTTTACAAATCACATATTTAATATATATGTAAAAATAGGATTTGGCATTAAATAACCAACAATGGTTGATATGCCATAAAACCAAACCAAACCAAACCTTTAAAATTTGTTTCGTCTCTTAATCCAAAATTTGCTTAGTTTATCAATCCAAAAGTCACACTTCCAACTTATTTAGAGGCAAAATCTTTTTAATCTCTCATTCTAAAATTTGTGTCCTCTCTCAATGAAAAATTTGCTCAGTGTCTTATTCTAAAAGTGATGCTTCTTGCTTATTTAGATGTAAAGTCTTCTAAGCCTCTCACTCTAATTTGAATGTCTCCAGCTTATTTCCACATCCAATCAAATGCTCCCTGTATTTGTTTCAGTATCAGAGGAAATGAATCAAATGTATAACTTTTAGAACATTCCTTAGGATATTCATTTGTCTCTTCACAAGGGTAATTGTAAAATAAGGCTATATTTAATGTGACACCACATTGAAATATATGGCAAAATTTACATAGTCTCTGTATTTCTGCTCTAAAGGCGTTAAAATAACTCATGACCTCTATTTTTACAGTTGAGTAGAAGTTATTAATTATTTATGATGATTAATTATTATTTCACCATTTAAACATAAAAGTTTTGATGTGAATAAGTTTCACATTACTTACTGATCCTGAAAATAAAGTCAAGCTTTAATTTTAATGAATTTGATAATTCATAATTTCGGCATCAATAATTATATAGGGATATTTGTAGTTTTATGGCCTACTTTGTAAAATCTTAAATAATGATTTATAAGAAAATATAAAGAAAACTAAAAATAAAACTTAAAGCATACATATTTTTAATTCATCATCATAATCATCATGTCATGCTGTCAGCACAGATATCCCTGACCATCTCTCGCCACTTCTCCCTCTCATCCATCGCCTCCGGCAGGTCTTCTGAATTACATCCTGTGTCCTCACATAGCTGCTGTATGTAAGTTTGGGCTGGTTGTCCTGCTTTTGCTTGGCCATATGTGGGGGTCCATAGGAGTACGTCACTTACAAGCTTGTCCTTGCTTCTTCAGCAGTGTCCGGCGTGTCTGGCTCGTCTAACCTGTATAGTTTTTGTGATGGGAGGCAAGTGGCCGTACAGTTGGCATCTCGTGGGGTGTTGTCGCCAGGACTTGTTCAATATTGCTCTCAACATTCTTGTGTAGTTGCCAACAAGTTTCTTCTCCAGCCGTTTAGTTAGCGTCCATGTAGTGCATCTATATAGCAGTATCGATACAACCGCTGCCTGGAAGAAACTGCGCTTCATTTCATCAGTCAGGTCTGATTTCGATATGATTGAGAGCCTATCTATAGCCGTCCATGCTTTTGTCAGTCGTGTGTCGATGTCGTTTTCGGTTGATGAGACGCTACTTCCTAGGTAGGTGAATTTGTCCACTAGCCTCAAAGAGGCTCCATCTAGTGTGGTAATGTTGCCCGTTTGGTTGTAACCCATATATTCAGTTTTGTGCGCATTGACATGAAGGCCAATGCCTGCTGCAGCTCGTTCCAAACTATGCAGTAGTATCTCTGCTTGATTAGGCGTATTCGCCAGTAACGCCAAGTCATCAGCGTAGTCGGCGTCTGTGATTGTTTTTGCGGAGTACCTTTTGCTTCTTTTCTTAGTCAGCTCGAAGCCATTTTCTCTGATTTTGTCGATCGAAGTTCTAAGCACATAGTCTAGACAGATGATAAAGAGGTATGGGGCTAGCGTGTCTCCTTGTAGTACTCCTGCAACAATGTCAAAGTATTCCGTGTCTCCATCTGGTGAAAGTACTTTCACTTTGGTGTTTCTGTAGAGGATCATTATTGCTGCTACGGTTTCTTTTGGTAGGTCGTATGCTAGTAAGATTAGTTCCATTTTCCCTCTGTGGATGGAATCGAAGGCCTTGGTAAAGTCGACAAATAGTAATGTCGCCTGAAGGTTTTTTGCCCGAACGCCTTCAAGGATTCTACGGATGGTTAATATTTGTGAGGTTGTGGATCTATTTCTCCGGAAGCCATTTTAGTTTTTCCTAAGGATGTTGTCTATTTTGGGTTCTATGCTGTTTCATAGTAGGGCATTGTAGATTTTGGCTGCTATTGATGTAAGTGTTATCCCTCGGTAGTTCTTGGCTAATCCGAGGTCGCCTTTTTTAGAGAAAGGAAGGATGCATCCCTTCGTCCATCTTTCTATCCTATTTTGACTATTGACTGCGTTGCATTGCCGGAGCAGTATATCGTCGAATTGTCTAGTCTTACACACTTCTGGGGGGATTTCGTCCAGCCCTGCAGCTTTCCTATTTTTAATTTTTTTAAGAACCGAGTCGAGTTCTTCTTTGATGAAAGGACATAGTTTAATGTCTAATTGCTTACTGATAATTCTGGTGATTGGTTCATCCGTTATTTTCGGCGGACTTCCTAGTAGATTTTTGAAATGCTGTTCCCACAGTTTTACTCTTTCTTGTTGGCTTGCAGCTTTCAATTTTGCTTTGGCTGTGCTCTTCCTTCTACTTACTTCATTTATTGTTTGCCAGGATATCCTGGATTGTCTATCTTCCACCGAGTCTCTAATCTTATCTATCTGATTTTGTTTGTATTCTGCCTGTTCTTTTAGATATATTCCTGCTAATTGATATTGTGCTTTTTCTAGTTTTCGGGCATTTGTGTTTGTTGGGTTCTTTCAATTCAATAGTATAGTTCTCATGAAAAATTATGAAATTATATATATATATATATATAGCTTGCAATATCTATAACATCTATAAATAAAGAGTACTCCACACCAGTGATAGAGCAAATGTAGATTTAAGTGTTAATAGAATAGAAACAGAGTCTGTGGCACTTGGTTATAGCCAGTTTTTTGCCTCTAAAATCATTGGACCAAGAGGCTCCTATGGGTTGGATATCCCTTAATATACTGTTGTGTAATGCATGATGGGAAAGGTAATCTAGTTTGTGGAGCATTCTAGGAAGGCTGGTCTTGTTTATACTGGTTTTTGTTTACATCTATAGAGATATGCTAGATTTTACATATATATATCTATATATATATATAGTCATCTAAAACTATTGAGAAAAAATCTTTAATGCTTTTATTCTAAAATTTAGAATTCAAATGAAGATGTATGCATAGCTGAGCAAATTATAATATCAAACCTCTGGAATTCACCTAGATAAGTCAAAATTCATTTCAAAAAGAATCCTAAATCCAGTTTTAAGGAAATACAACTATGCATTTCACACTCAATCAAAAGAAAAGTTTCTAAGGTGCTTCAACCAATAGAAACCTCACGGGAATAAATGCACCGAATGCCATGATTATTCAGTTCTATCTTTTGAAGATGCTTTGTATGAATTGGCTCTTCGATTTATCTCAGTGTTCAAGATGGTAGTGCAGACATTTTGGCAAATTAAGAATAGAAGAACATCAACTGAATTTAATCGTTTCAAAAAGAAAAAAAAAGATAATAATTTGAAAGGAAAGAAAAATTGGAAAATAGAGAAAGAACATGCAGTGATACAGAGAAAACTTAGGAATAAGTAGATTACTTTCTCAAGTTATTACTTGTGAAAAAAAACTATTTGAATTTCTATATGTCCTTCTTTTTTAAAGATAAAATTAAGCAGCATATTTACATTGATTTACTGTAGGTCAAGTAATGCCATGTTACCATGAAAACAGATTTTCTCATTACACTTGTATACCTACAGTATTGCCTCTCTTTCTCTATATAAGCCTATATTGTTGATATTATGAAGGTGGACTGAAATATTCATATGAAGACAATGTTAATGACTTTTTTGACCAATGGGATCCAAGCACTTTAACACCAATGGAAGAAGTGCATAGACTACAATGAATACTATGTTGAAAAATATAGAAATTTGGTCATATTCCATAAGAGTAAAGCCCAGTTGGCTGGAGCTGTAGAATATACCTGTTGAATAGTTGAGTTTGGTAGTTATCAAAGTCAACACGACACCAAACTGAAAAGTGGTTTCCTGAACTCTGAAAAAGAGATTTATTGCACATTAGGGCATTCCATTGAGTGCATTAGGTCAAGTCCATTACCTGGACAATGATTGGTTACTGGCTCAGGAATGGACAAATCAGTGTATATATGTACCCTCTAGTTTAGTAGTAGCACAGGTTCTGTATTGAGTTACAGCCCATTTTATTTTTGTCTGCTGAATGGACGATTGTTGGAATCCCTGGGCTGGTAAGTGTTATTATTATTATTGTTGTTATTCTACTATTAGAGTGGTGACTTCTACAATACTGACCGCATCTCTGCAGAGAGGTAAGACTTCCCCAACAAGTATCCGGGATACAACACTAAACAATCTGATGGTGAGGCTCAAGAAATACTGGAGCTTTGGGTTATGCAGAGTACTCTCTCATTGCCATTGCTCTCAGGTCCACTCTGGCCCAGAGTTGTAATACTGAATAGGGTCCTAACTACAAGTCAAATAGAAATGTTTGACATTTAAACTGAGTGCAGACAAATGATGTGCTAAACTGAATTGTTAGAAATAGAACTCTTTGACCATTTAACTTTGTGTAAGCAAAAGACTGATATTTAATTGAATTGTTAGTGATACATAGCAATTCTTGAAACCATCTTACTGTGAGTAAAAGAATGAAATGTGATTCATTTTAAAACTTTATCAACAAAATGTGTTTACAAATCATATATATTTAATATATATGTATAAAGAGGATTTGGCATTAGATAACATACAATGGTTGATATGTTATAAAACCAAACCCAACCAAACCATGAGAGAATGTTGGTCAACCCATGAACTTTTCAGCCAACTCTTTCATAACTTCAAATAATAAAGTATTCTCTTGAAGTACTAAGTGGTACATAACTTTTTTGCGTACATGGTCAACCATGTTAACATTTAAGGTAGTGTGGGGTTATGTATTTACCAAAATCCTTTACCACAGTCAAGTTGCAACACAGGGTTAATTTTTCAGAATAATTTGACTTAAGAGTATTCCTTCTCAAAAACCAATTGCCATACAAAGGTCATAGAGTCCAGCCAGAGTTTTTAGCAGTAAGAAGGGAGAAGAGATAGATTCATGTCTTTCCCTTGGGCATAGGCACAAAATGAATAAACAACTTTATCCAGAGTGATAAGGAGACAAATAAATGCTAAAT
Source organism: Sepioteuthis lessoniana (assembly GCA_963585895.1). Lineage (NCBI taxonomy): Eukaryota > Metazoa > Mollusca > Cephalopoda > Myopsida > Loliginidae > Sepioteuthis > Sepioteuthis lessoniana. The sequence continues at coordinate 75,832,279 of OY757911.1, read as the reverse complement.
GAATAATTTCCTATTTAGAATAAGAATTAGGTGATCATTTCCAGTCCTAAATTAGAGTTGTATTTAGTATTATTGGCTCCTTTTTACATTTGAGGTTTCTTTATTTAATGAAATAACAATTTCCATTGGCTATATAAAGTCAAAGCCATCTTTGTAGAAGAAAAGTAATTGTACAATTTAACCCATAGCTGGTGGGGGATAAGAGTATGTATAACTTTCCCAGCGGTATAAATCTGAAAGAGAACGTGGTTGCACAAATGGAATTTGAACATGTTTACTGCAATGTTGCAGTAAGCAAGTTAGCCACTAAAACGACAGCAATTTCCCTTTGTGTATTTAGAGGAATCTGATCAGGTGCTTTGGTTTTGTTGTAAATTCTCTGTGAAAATAAAAGTCAATTTCTCACTGGCTTAAATACATAGAAAATTGAACAATCAATAGCTTCCCACCATAACCAGTGGATACAGTTTTAAGAAGGGATCTTCATTAAATCTAATGAAAATAAAGAAATGATTTTTTCCGAAAGAAGGTTTGTTTTAGAGGGATGTATAGGAGTGGCTTATTGAAGTTATGTTTCTTTTAGAAAGAAACTTGCTTTTAGGAGATCAGAAGTATTGGAAAGTAAAAGTTCTTACTCTGCTATACTATCTATATCAGGTTGGTATAGGAATTAAATTTTTATCCCCCTAATACAGTTACTCTACTATGGCCAGCATATCCCACTATTTACTCTTAGCTGAGAGAAGAAGAGAGGGATTCATATATTTTTGAAAGGCTTTAAGGTAAAAGGAACGCAAAGGGCCAAAATTTGAACTTGGCATACCGATTACATTTTCCTCAACATTGATTGTTGCATCATTCATTATTGGCATTTATTCAGAATTTTATAGAATATAGCTTAATGCATTTTTGCTTGTGGAGGATCAATGGTAGATGCTTTAAACTCTGCTGCACAAGAATATTAATTGTTTGTAAATTGTATTATTAATCTTAAAATTCTTCTTATCTTTAGAATACATTCTTTGATGGTTATTATTTAAGGATTTCAGTTGAAAAAAACCCAGAGATATCATATTCAAAGTCTGATATTATGAATTAATGAACAACAAAAAATTGAAATACTTAAATCAATAAATTATATTTTTGTCATTTATTTAACTTTTTAAAATATTTCTCAAGAAAGCAAAAGTTTTTCACAAAATACGATTTGCTGGAAAATTCTTTTCCAGCAAATCTTCTTGCTGGAAGAACAAGCTTCAAGGAGAGAGGCTAATGCAATGCATTTCATGGGCCACTGTATGCATTCATTCAGTCACTAATCTGACTTTGGAATATCAGTCATGGGTTGTCAGGTTGATTGGCTTTATAAGAAAGAAAATGTAAACTGCTAATACCAACTCTGGTCAGAACTTATTTTCCAACTAAGTGCTCCTCAGACCATTTGCCTGTCAGTCAATACCATCAATGGTATCTGTCTCTGTGTCTACTCTTTCTATGTTCCTCTTATTACATGGCCTGTTTCCAACAATTATGCTTAGCTTCCAAGCTCAGAATACCATCATTTCTTTTTATTTTAGAACATTTCTAGTAATCCAATAAAAATGCATCTCAGATTTTGTAGGTTTTCTTAAAATCATTTGGTTGTCTATAGAAAACAGACAAGCATTTCTCAGTCATCAATATAGATTTAGTCTGTGAATTTCCCTTTAAACTAGATTTCCACAATCAGCAAATATTCTCTTAAGTAATAAAAATAGGTGGGTATCTGTGAAAATACAATAGTTAACAAGGTCATCTTATGATCAGTTGCTAGTGGCATGAGCTTGATTTCACTGGTGAGACCTTGTGCCAGACTCAGCATAATTTTTTAAATCTTTGACCTGCCATGAGAATGAATTAGATTAGGGACTGAACACCAGTACCAGAAGTAAGTTTTTAAAAACAAATAAAAGTTTAGATTTTAAGTGCTAATATTCCAACCAAGAAGATTGACATCACACAATTTTTCTGCTCAAATTTTACTTCCTTTTAACCTTCAGCAATACTTTTGTAAGACTTAGCAAATATCAAGGGTTAAAATTATGGATAAATAGTTGTATCCTGTAAAACATGACAGGAGTTCATGACATATCTCAGGGTTAAAACACTGGAGGAACTTGCTGTGTAAAATGCACAAGCATTAAAAAAATCTGTCAAAATACACACAATAACAAATGTTTTGGGGGTGATATTTATGGCATGTCAGTTTAACTCCCTCCATATATATATATATATATATATATACATAATGATAGACTCTCTCATAAGTCTTGACATATGAGAACCCAATGGTTCATTTAAAGATATGAACTATTGTACTACAGAAACAGGTGATTTGTATATTATAGTGAATGCCTGTATTGAACCAGTCACACTTTTTGGATAAGCTGATAATAGAAAAATGATAGCTCAGTGTGCCCAGATTCTCCCAGATTTTAACTTCAGAGATTTTCTTTCTCCCAGACAGGTTGAAAGGGCCCAGTCTGCCTAACTATTTTATGAATAGCTTGAGGGAAAAGCATTAGCATGAAGTGAAATCCAAACAGCATCATCCAGGATCAGCTTGTCAAGTCCATTTCATTTCAATGATAATCATTGCACTATGTAAGCTTACAAACACACACACACACATATATATATATATATATATATATATATATATAAACAATAACATTAATGTGTGTTTATTCACCGACACCTATTAGATAATCAAAAGATTGAGAAATTTCTACATTAAGTGATGATTTGTCTTTTTAATATTGTTGTATTGACTCAAAAATATTCTTGTATTGAGCATAATTCCATTTATTATTATTAGCATTGCTATTCTAGTTTTTATATTTGAAATAATACATGTGTGTGTGTTTGAGAGAGAGAGAGAGCAGCTAGCTTGAATTTAAGTATGACCATTGCATGATATCATTTTATCACAATCCCATGATATCAAGCAATACCTGCACCTGATGCTTTTTATAATGAGAAAAGAGGGTACACTGAGATAATTCCACTCCCTCACCTTCATAAAAGAGAGTCCACATGAACTATTGGATGTTATGAAAACTGCAGGTTATACATCTGGGCAATGGATGCTCTAAATGAAGCCAGAAGTTTTAGATCAGTGTCTTTCTCCACTATGGTTGATTTCTCAAAAATCTATGTATCCATCAAAGTATAAGTTTACTAGACAGCTGTACAAGAGGCTTTATCCACCTTTTATTTTTCATATTGGTAGGTGTCCAACAACCCTATTGACAAGGTAAGCCTAATGGGGAGAATTGGTTTTATCGTCAATAATATATACAAATACATACACACATATATATATATATATATATATATAGAGAGAGAGAGAGAGAAAGAAAGTGAGAAAGATCCATAATCTTCATTATGTGACATGATGTCCAGCTTAAGATAGTAGCCTTCTACATTCTGGGTAATTTTCTTTTCTAGAAGTGTTATTGTTATATTCTCATGTGCCATATCATAACGACACAATAATAAACAGACGCACGCAGACTTCTTTAGAAAAATATGTACCTCTCACCTTATTGCAAGGGTTCGAAAAAGGTTACTCAAGGTTTGCGTGTGAGAAGGAGCTGGAGACCGAACATAAACTGTAATATTTTGATCCCTTTGTTATGGCTGTCAACGTTGTGTCTTTCTTGTTCTCCTGATGCTCAACTGGAGGCCCTGGAGTCCACTCTGCTGGGTGCTGGCTTTCTTTACTGCATCTTATCAGCATCTTCTCTGGACCCCAACTCATCAGGGCCTCAAGGCCCCTTTGGCCTGATGTGGCTTTCCCTACCACATCTCGTCTATAACTCCGTCTCCAACTGTCTGCAACTGCCCGTCGAACTCAACTGTAACTGTGTTATATAATAGTTCAATGGCCACTCGATCTTTGAAATCGAATGTTTAATCGTCATCAAGCAGAAATAACTGTCATGCAGTTCAGAGGTCACTCTCTTCCGGTGCATCAGTCTATGAGATTATCATGGGATTTTTTAGCTTGTCCCATTTTGTTAGCCAATTTCTGCCCACGCGATTTCCTCTCCTAACTGCCATTGGAATGTGTCACTTCCTTTCGGTGCATCACCTTGAATGTCATTTTGGGCCGGGTTGAAGGTCAAAATACAACATTATTAAGCAGAAAGATCAGTCTATTTATGAGGTATATAGAAGGTTTGGTTATTTGTTCATTGTAGTAGTGGTTATCGAGGTCTATTAGGATGATTATAAGTTTTGTATCTGATTTCTTTTTCTTCTTTCCGCATTAAAATGTCATCTTTTTTGTGTGTGGAAGGCTACAAGAGAATTAATGACAAAAGTAAAGAGACAAGAATACCTTTTAATTCAAACTTTATTTTGGGGTTTAACAACTATTCTGTAGTGTCACATTTTCCTGTACCAGTAGAAATAGTTATGTCTCCCAAACAAGGTGTCTGAAGTGTATTAGTCATTTTCGGTGGGTTTATAAGTTTGAAGTTTATGGTATTCCTAGTTGGTAGTTTCAACAGAGGCTGCTGCTGGCAGGAGAGTCAACCTGCCACTAAGCCATGGCTCAGCAGACATGTTTTCTCCACCAGCAACCAACAGAAAGAACATCCATCCAAGAACAATGATGAAAGTTTAGTGAGATAGAATTCCTCTTTGGTACCAAGAAGTCCTTTTTTTTAGGCATGCACTGTTCTTGATTCCTGGGAAAAACATTATTTTATTATTTATTTCTTTTAGTTCTAATCCCGAAATATTATTATCAAGTTATGTTGATAGCACAGATTTCCTTGATTCTCTCCTAACATCAGTTTTTATATTCTACTATTCGAGGTAGATCCTTTAGATGGCATCCAGTGTTCACACAGTGATCGTTGCTGGTTAGCCAGCTTTAGTTTGTCAATGTATGAGAGCCCATTGGAGTAACTCACTTATAAGTTTATCCCTACTGCTCCAGCAGCACCCAGCATGTCTTGTTTGTCTGACTTGAATAGTTTGAGAATTGAGAGGCAAGTGGCCATACTGTTGTTGTTTTGTTGGGTACTACTTGCAAGATTTGTTCAAAACAGCTCACTGCATCTTTGAGTAGTTCCTATCTAGCTTCAACAAGTATCTACTGCATATCCTGAAACCGGCAGCAAGAGGCAATGGCCTCTACATGAACTCAAATAAAACCGTCCATGTGTTTTAAAGAAGATGGTACTGTTATATACCCAAAATGAAGAGGCCATAACATTAATATACAAAAATATAAGCATCTTTTTACGAAATGTCAAAATTGAGAGAGAGACAGATAAACAAGGAACTGCTACGATTTACATCATGTTGAGACAAATATATTCAGAACCTTAATTCTACATGCATCTTTATCAGGAAACTGATACAGAGTATGTTCTCAACCTAAAGCCATCTGGCCCCCATTCAGACTAATGCCCAGTCAATGCAACTTGTCTATTCTGCTAACTGCTCTCCCTAACTGACTTCATTATATATATTCTGGATGCCCACACATTATCCTTCTTGACACCCACACATAAAACTTCTGGCACGCCAACTATTCAAATTTACATAGCATTTCCACTGACCCTTGTTTACCTTAAAACACAGCTGCACATCCAGCTGTCAATATGTAACAGTACCATCTTCACATTGAATTACAGGGGATCAGTCTATGAATGGTAATATACATGATTATTTTTTAACATTTTAATCAGTACTTGAGGGTTAGATTGTAATGTTTTTGTACAGTTTAGGTTGTTGAGTCCATTTTAGTTTTAGGGTTTCCAGATTTAATATCCATCTATTTTCATGGATTTATTAAATTAAGGTGATGTTTGGTATTTTTTCATCTCTATTATTGTGAATGCCATATCTCTGTTAAAGTTAAGGTATGGTAGGATGAAATGATGTTCCACTGGGAAAGGTTTATGAGGATCATTAAATAAGTTTCCAAACTTTTTTCGAATGGACACTTGTATTGATAGTACACACATGAAACTCTAGTCCCCTTCAAAGTAATCTCCTTCGGCTGCAATGCACTTGTTGTACCATTCCAACAACATCTGGAAGGCTCCATGAAAGTCCTCTTATGTGAACATGTCAATGACCTTCATCACAGCCTCTTTCATCTCCTCAATTGTCTCATAACGACAGTCAGGGAGCAAGGTCTGGACTATAGGGAGGGTGAGCAACTGTCTTAATGCCCATCTTGGTCAAATAGTCTGTGACAAGGATGGAGTTGTGGACTGGTGCATTGTCCTGGTGGAAATGTCACTGACCTGATTTGAAGAGTGCTGGCCTCTTCCGACGGAATCTCTTCCTGAACTCCCTTAAAACCTCAATATAGTAACCCTAACCCTAAGCGTAACCCTTTGGCCAATCAATTCTGGCCTTCTTTGAATCTCCTATGCCACTCAAAAACTGATGCTCAATTCATGCAAGATGGTCAAAAAACAGTCTGAAGCATTCCATACGTTTCTGTGGCATTTTTTCCAAGTTTAAAACAGAATTTTATTGCATATCTTTCTTCTAAAGTGTCAGGTTGGATTTTTGAAATTGACCAGCTGTGACAATCAGGCTTTAGTAGAGTGTATTCCAATTGATGCTGTAGCTGTTCATTTGAACATGAAATCATAAAAATTGGTGAGTCATCTCATAAGATGTATAGCAAGAGCATACTGAATTTTTAAGAGTCTACAAAAATTTTAAATGCCAGTACAAAAAAGTCTGGAAACTTATTTAAGGCACCACATATGTTAATTCAAATTTGATTCTCTAGTTATACTTATTTTTTTCTAAAATTGAAAAGCAATTTTGATTTCCCTACATACTGCTTAGTGCAATAAGTGCATTCTGAAAGTCAGATAATGTTGTGGCTATCACATTTTAACTCATTGTAAATCTTGGAGGTCTGCATGTTTGTAGAACTAGTGAATAGATCTGTGCAGTTGACATATTTACAGCAAAGTCTGTATCTGCACTTTCATTGTTGGCATGAGTTTCTTTTCTTTGTAGATTTATTTTGGATAACTTTAAGATTTTGTAACTTCCTTTCATATCTCAAAGATAAATCGCCCTTCAATGTGTAATTGTACTCAGTTCTAAAGATATTGTTCTTCATTTAGCTTTTAGTTTAAGGATTTTCCAGCTATTCTTAATATTTTGTGTTAATAAGGAAAAAGAATTATTGAATGTTGTCACTGAGTGGATATGGTTTGATTTTCCTTTTTCATTACCATAAGGCCTTAATTCCCAGGATGGCAATGACTGTAAATTTTACATTCAATAGGATTTTGGTGGTTGCCATGTGCAGTAAAATCTACTTTTAATTTGTTCTGATTAAATTAGTCATTATTGTCTGAGCATATTCAATTAATCCTCATGAGTTATAAACATGGTAGACTGACCTTAATATGTTGGGGGTAGAAAGATTTAGAGTTAAGATAATTATGTTTATTTGTGATTTTTGTGCATAATGTTGTTTCTGAAGTATTATTTTCATTTATGTATATCAAGATGTCTAAGAATGATATGTAATCTGAAGATTTTTGTAGCCAAATGTAATGGAATCATGTTTCATAATTACATTTGAGAGGAAATTGTAAAGTTTTGGTTCATCTTATAAAGATATGTCATCAATGTATCTTGAGTTTATAAAAAGTTGTATATATATATATATATATATATCGAGAGAGAGAGAGAGAGAGAGAGAGAGAGAGACATTAAAATAAATAGAGAGAGAGAAAGAGATTATGTTTTACATGTGTGAATTATATAAATTCTGTTTTTATCACAGTATCATTTAAATTCCCATCAACTTCTTACTAGGTGCACTAGTAACAAATGCAACCCCACAGGTCAGTAGGCTGAAAACCATACTATGGTTCCTTTGTATGCCAGAATATTAGATACAATATAATACTTCAAATTAGAAATAATTCAATAAGAGTTTCATTAAAGACAAATGCGGCAGACTTTATTTCCATGTTTGTTTTTTTACCAAAGCCTGAAAACTGATATAGACATAGAAGTCAATCAGTACATATATTTTTCTGTTATTTATTTCTTGGAGAAAAATTTAACAGATTTTGAGAATTGTGTATATTTTTGTGCATTATTTTAGAGACTTTCAAAATGATATAATTTTTTGTTTAGCAAAAACAAAAACAAGTGAACCAAACTACAGAGTAAAATGATTTAATGTTGAATACATACTGAAACAATCTCATATATTACCAAGGAAAAAAATCTATGGTGATGTCAACATGAAAACAGAGAAATAGATTTTTTTTCTTTTTTACTTCTCTTCATTTCTTAAAAGAATCATCTATTTAAAACAATGGATATTTATTGGATAAAACACACCTGTGCCAAGAAATGTTGTCAAGAAAAGTTTCAACTCAAGCACTGAAAATCTATTTTTGAATTATAGAAAACAAAAAATTACAATTTGTAGCATGAAAAATATTAAATTATCTACCCTTGGTTTGAGAGTTTGTCATCACTGTAGAAAAGATGCTTGTTGCCATGGAAACCAAAACAGCCATGCCGAATGGCAAAATATCGATCTATATATTAATACATATATTATGTATACTAAAGAGGTTTATGGTTCTTACTAGCTCACCTCATGAGTTAATGGAGGACCAAATGTTGCAGTATTGTTAAATAGTCCTCAATATCAATGATTGTCTGTCTGCAAATGGCACAAAACCAGGGTCACAGACTCTGCCATATATATAATATATATATATATATATATATATAGATATATATATCATGTATACTATATTAATTTCATCATCACCAAATCATACAAACATCACAGAGTTCTTTGACTCTCTCTTGCCAACAATACCAATCATCCATTGATCCTGGCAGGTCTTCTTGGCTATATCCAGTGTCCATAAAAAGCTAATATAAGTCTTTGTTGATTGGCCAACACTGCTACAGCCATGTATAAGAATCTATAAGAGAATATCACTAATGAGTTCATTCTTGCTTCTTGAGCAATGACCTGCATGTCTTGTTATTCTTACTTGGATGGTTTGTGAGATGGGAGGTAGTTAGCTATGCAGATGCTGTTTCCAGGAGTGTTGTTTTCAGGATTTGTTCAAGACAGCATGTAGCATTTTCATTAGTTTCCATCTAGCTTTATCTCCATGCATTTTGTTAGCATCAATATGGTGCATCCATGTAGTAGTGTAGACACAGCTACAGCCTGGAAGAAATCTCATTTTATTTTATTGAACATATCAGATTTCTATATGATTGATACGCTATCACTAGTATTCTGCACCATTGTCAAGTATATGTCGGCATCACTTTCAGAAGATAAGATACTACAGTTCAGGTATGTGAACTAGTCCACTCATTTCAGAGGCTTGCCATTTAGAGTGGATATGGCTTGTTTTTGTTTACAACACATGATTTCAGTTTTATTTGTATTCATACAGAGGCCAATGCCTCCTGCTGCTTACTGTAGGCAATGCTGTAGGGATTCTGCTTGGGTTGGTGTATTTGTCAGAAGCACCATATCATCTGCATCTGTCATAGTTTCTGTGGGATACTATCTGCTTCTTTCAGTGAGAAACCATTTTCTTTTATTAGATCTATTGACATTCAAAGTATATAGTTTAAGCAGCGTATCAGCAAAAATGGTGCTTATGTATCTCCTTGCAAGACTCAAGTAACAATACCAAAGAAATATGTGTCTCCATTTGGTGAGCAAACTATTGCTATTGTATTTTTGTAAAGCATTGCTATAGTTGTAACAGTTTCTTTGAGGAGATCATATACAAGTAGTATTTGCTCCATCTTTCCTCTGTAAATGGAGAAATCTATGAACAGTAGTGTTGCCTCGAGATTCTTTACCCATACTCTTTTGATGATTCAACAAATTGTCAGACCATATACAAGTAGTGTTTGCTCCATCTTTCCACTGTAAATGGAGAAATCTATGAACAGTAGTGTTGCCACAAGATTTTTTACCAGTACTCTTTTGATGACTCAACAAATTGTCAGAATCAGTGAGATTTTGGAATGGTTTCTTTGAAAGACATTCTGATTTTTCCAAAGAATTTTCTCAATTTTGGGTTTGATGAACATAATAAACTTTGACTGCTAGAGCAGTCAGAGTTATGCCTCTGTTGTTCTTTGTGAATCTGAGATGACCTTTCTGGGGTAAGGGAAGGGTGCAAGCTTTTGTTTATTTGTTTACTGAGAGCTTTACATAATCAGAACAATATGTCATTTAGCTCATGGTTTGGTTAATACGCACTCTGCTGCTGCTTCCATATGGGCAGTAACAAAGTTTTCATATTCATCATTTCGTGTATGTCTCTCAGATGTCTTCTCAAGAGTATCAACTTACTAACCTATGAATATCTATGCTTGTAGTTGTTGACATGATTTGCACTTAACTCCTCAAGCCACAGTAATTTCAACCACACTGAAATATTTCTGCCTTTCATCTTATCAAACCATACAGGAGACCTACTAAATATATGTTGAAACATCACAAGGAGAAAATAAGCATAAAAACATAAGTGCACACTTAACACAATTGCTAGCAAACATTAAAATCCTATAATCAAAAACTATCTTTTTGTGTTCATACATAAGGCCAGCCCAAGCCTTGATGGTGCCACAGTAAAATTTAATTTGCACTCATTACCTTTCATAACAAATAATACTGGAAATTATAAAGGCATCATTATCCACACACTATCACAAAAATCTTAACTTCTACTGAATATATGATCATTTTTATTACAAAGATTTATGAACTCATATGCTAAATCATAAAAAAAAACAATGGAGGCCTCTTGAAGGTACAAGGCCCTAAGCAACAACTTATATTTCCTGCAATTTGGTCTAGATATCACAAAAGATAACCTGCTTGATGTACCAAAACAATAGAGGACTCTTGTAAGGTACTGGGATCTAAACAACAACTTATATTTCCCATAACTTGAGCTTGATCAGTACATATGAAGCTTTAAACTTTTATCACAAAAGGTAATCTGGTAGATGTCTCTAAATTTCTTAAAATCTTTTGTGCTGGGTGTTACACTGGTCAGGCTTGAACTCTCTGTCAGTGCCTTTAATTTTAAGTCCTCTCTGACCCAGAATGGTAATACCTGTTTGGTGATCCATTTGAAAATCCTTAGTATTTGAATGGAATACTTGAAACAATATATAAACAAATTATTAGTTTACAAATGAATAAAATCTCAGCATTTGATAATACATAAAGAAATAAACCAACCTACTTATTAGTAGAAATGAAATGTTTTGAGTGGGACATGAAAGAAGAAAAAATCTTGTGAAAAAAGAAGAAAATTAGCCAACTTCCAAAATTAGCATCTTGGTGCAGCATCACTAGTAATTCTACTTCAAATATTGCATCTACATTTTATTGACTTCTGGATCAAATCATCTAGTTCTATCAGACTTATCAATTATTTCCTGTTTCTACAGCTGAGATGATTTCACAGGAAAAAAATCTGTATCAGTAAAGGAATTTTCAAGCCAAAATACAGATCCAGAGCAAAGGAACAGGAACAATACAAATGTAGTTGATGACAGGATTGTTCAAATATTTGTATCTAATTAATCTTTGTTGTGACACGTTTTTTTTTTGTGTGTGTGTGTGTGCATGTGTGCGCATGTGTTGGAACGCTTACCTTGTTGAAAGTACAAATAAATACATGTTTGATTTTCTCAAAATATTACATTTTTATTCCTATATATTCTTCTGTGATCATCTAATCTGTTAAAAGGTCTTCTCTCATTATGCAACATTTGTGGGGTTTTTTCCATTCCTTCTTTTTCTAATTTCCATCACTGTACATCGTATTATTTCCCTTTCTTTGTTATCTTAAATAAACAATTGTATTTTCTTTCTCACCTCTATCATTTATCTCAGCAAAACATTCTTTCTCTTCCTCTTTTATTGTTCTTCATTTTAACTTCATATTTTCTCTCAAATATATATATATATATATATGCTGCCTAAGAGTACAACACACACACACACACACACACACACACACACACACACACACACACACATATATATATATATATATATATATATATATTTGATGATATGGTAGATTGTCATGAATCTAACAAGATGGTTAAAATAAGAGGAAAGATAAATAAATCAGACTCTTACAAAGGGTTTAGAAGCAATATTTCATTCTTTATTCAAAAGAGCCTGAAGAAATTGTTTGATGAAAGCATGAAATATTACTAATAACCCCTTTTTAAGTGTCTTATTTATCCATCTTTCTACTTGTGTGTGTGTGTGTGTGTGTGTGTGTGTGTGTGTGTGTGTGTGTGTGTGTGTGTGTGTGTGTGTGTGTGTGTGTGTGTGTTATTTTATGCTGGTAGGACTTGGCATTAAATAACCTACAATGGTTGATATGTCATAAAACCAAACTAAACCGATACCAAAATAATCATATGTTGAGAGACTGAAATTTCATAATGAAAGCCCAAATCCAGTATAGCATTTCTTCTTCATAGTTTTACTTCTAAAATCTAAAGTACCTCTATAGGACTGGTCTTGAAAATGTCTTAATTTTAAAAGTGTCAAGTAAATCTGATTCCTCAAAAGTTTTCCAATTACATGTAATTTTCTCTCAGTATTTATTTACAGATTTATTTGTGAAAATTATTTAGCATCTAGTGCCAACAAAAATGTAAAGCAAGTAAGAAAGTCATTTATTTCATGAGGATTTTGACACTTTTTTGGAAGCCCCCATAGACACAGTGTCAGAAATTTTTTTAAATGGTGTCTGACATTTAATTTCACAAAAAAAGAATCTTTTGGTGCTAAATAAATAAACATAAAAATATTCATGTTCTCTCGGGAATAAAGGGTTTTCTTAAGTTATTAATTATCTTGGGTAGGATTCATGATTTTTTTCTTGGCTCATTTTTCCTGAATATATTTATATAATAATGTAATTTCTATTATACAACAGAAATGACTTGTGGTTGCTAGAACAATTGTGTTAAAATACTCTAAAGCAAACTGTAATATGATTTTAATAGTTTGGTAACTGTTTACACGCTCAATCAAATCTCAATAATTTCTCAAGGAAGATAATTAGCTAAGGTTAATTATAATGAATGTCAATATATCTATTTATAAGATATTAAATTTGGTACATATATATATATATATATATATATATATATATATATATATATATATATATATATATATATATATATATATAAATTTAATTGAAAAACTCAACAAACTGTTTGCCCAGTCAGCTATGGCTGTAGAACACACCAACTGCACCTCTGCAAAGGGGTAAGACCCCCCCCCCACGTGTGTCCTGGATATGACACTAAACAATCTGATAATGAGGTTCCAGTAATGCTGGAGCTTTGGGGAATGCAGAGTACCCCTTTATTGCTATCACTCCCAGGTCCACTCTGGCCAGGACTGGTAACATCTAATAAGGGCCCTATCTATAGGGTGGATAGAACAAACGGCATAGTTATGCTAAACTGAACTACATCGGCCAGTAACAGAAATAAAAACAAACAGGAAAGCAAAGATGCTAAAATCTGTAAAACAAACATGGGAAGTAAAAAAGCAGTATGGAGACTTCAATTGACAAACTGAGAAAAGTTCATATAAGATGATCTGATTATACTTAACTCTTCCAGGACATGACCATCAGGCATTTGCACTGGATGAAGTGGTTGCCGGGTCCCAGGATGCCTTCTCCTCATGTTGGACCTACTTAGTAGAGCAGAGCTTATTGCTTGGCACCCAAGGCTCAACTTAATAGAAATGCTGAAGGGGGATCAAGCATTTTTCTGACAGTTACATATGAGTCTCAATTGGTGCATGCTACCCACTCCCACGCCTGCTATTTGACTTCATGTTAAATCTGAATTTGTAGGAAGTCCATTCTATAAATCTACATATCTTCTTTAATAATAGGAACTATGCTTCTACATATATCTCTATATCTTCCATAATGATGGGAATTATGTGACTAAATATCTTATTTGATGACAGGAACAATGCAACTAAATGTCTTCTTTAATAATTTGAATAATGCTCGTATATATTTGGATATCTTCTTTAATAACGGAAACTATGTGACTAAATATCTTTTTTAATGATAGGAAATATGCTCTTACATATTCTTATATCTTCTTTAATGATGGGAATTATGCTAATATAGATGTATATATCATTTTTAATGATGGGAACTGTGCTATCATATTCTTCTATATCATCTTTAATGATAGAAATTATGATATTATATATTTCTATATCTTCTTTAATAATGGGAATTATGCAACTAAATATCTACATACCTCCTTTAATTTTGAATTTCTAGAAATAATTACATGTGAATGTCATTGAAAACTATGCAAATTAATGAAATGATGATTGCAGAAATAATAATTGTGCAATGATTGATTTTAATGATTGAAAATAAATTCAATTATAATTTTTACATTTTTATTTAAAGAAAAAAACAAAAGTAAAAAAAAATCATAGATCTATGATATTGATTATTACCAAGATGCATAAAATTGCATTTGAATTTATATATTACATATCTTAATGTCAAGTTAGGTTATTTGATTTAATGGTATATCAACCTTCAATGGCTATTTGATGCCAAATCTTTCTTCTACATATATATAATTTTAATTCAATAGGTTTTAGGGAATATTATTTTTTTTTAAATAAACCACAGCTCATTTATTTGAGTACAGTTGAATGGTTTCAAGCATTGCTATTCATTGTTTGAACACAGTTAAATAGAGAAAAATGATAAAAAAGTTCTTCTTGAATGAAACCCTAGCAGGTACTATGACTCCAGGTAAGGGTGGACCAGGAAGTAATGGAATGAAGGGGTACTCCACCTTTCCCAAAGCTCTAGGACGAGAATCCCTCCATCAGATGCAGTTTAGTGTCATATCCAGGACACCTTCTAGGGTTTTAATGTCTTAAATCTTTTTGCTCCTTATTGTTGTTATTATTATTTGATTGAGAAAGAATGATATGAATTTAAAATTCCTCTTATCTCATGTTAAAATTTGATGACATAATCTCCAAAATTATAATTCCTAAAGATTATAACCTTAAAAGACTTTGATATAGTATTTAAGGATTCAGTAAAAATGATCTTAATATAATGGAGCAAGTGTCTGTTTATTTTTTATTTAACTTTGAAACTTGTATATATCAGATTATTTATAAATAGTATTGTTAAGTAGCAACACAACACTTTATGCATGTGAACACATCACCACCAAACTTATTCTAACTGCCAACACATCAAAATCTCTTTTCCCTAATATGGAATTTACTAAATATTAATATTGCCCTGTTGGCGGGGCTTAAAATATGCTCACTATACCTCCTGCTGAGGAGTAAGACCCCATTAAAAAAACGGGTTCTTAGTTTGTGGTTAAAGTGTATCTGATGATGAAGATCTATTTCTAGAGATCTAGGAAATGTCAAGTACCTCTTTTATAGCAGGTGCTCCTGTTATAATTAATGTCATCATAGTGACTCAGTTCAATTACTGGATGAGGTTGTTTCTTTTTCACATAGAGCTAATACTCTAGAGATAGGTATGAATCCAATTATCCCCCCCTCCAGGTATGGGTAAATATTTGAGCTTACTGGGTTCTTTAACCTTGCAATGGCCGCAAGTTTGGGAGAAGGAAAACTCTGAATCCAAACATATCATATTTAAGTAAAGATGGCAACTGTAGTCAAGGGTGACCTGAAGGCTCCCTTGAGGTGTAGGAGAGGGTGCTACTCCTTTCCTTGAATTGCTTCACTTTACTCTTGATCCGTACCTTATAATTCTGAGTGAGAAGAAGGTATCAAGCACCATTTTCTGAGTCTTTGTCATGACTCAACCAGGAATTGAACCCCTGTCTCTCAGGCCATTGGCAAACTCTACCCTCTAGCCCATATTGTATTATGCTTAAAAATTGACCTTGTATCACGTTTTGCCTGTAAAGGAGGGGTTTGATTAAACATACTCTCATGCCCACTCCGACCCAAAGTAATGGCACTGGTTAGGATCCTATCTATAGCTCAAATAGTTCTGTTTAAAAATTTATTTATATTCAACTGAACCATGTGTGCTTTATAAACAGTTATGCAAAAAATATGCATATAAACATGCAAAAACCTATAGACATAAAATAACCCAAGATGGGTTGACATGCCATCAAAATCAATCAATCCATCAATATAATCATTTACAAAGATGACAATGGCAGATGCAGTCTCTCCTAAATTTTTTTCAGCTTATAATAATTCTTACATAATTTTCAACTTTGATGTACTTGATTTCATTTGTCAAAAAAACTTTTTATTTCAAAAGTGAGATTGATTTTGTTTTTGAAAACAAATTAATATTGGTCTTGAAATAATAATGATTAATAGCTGAAATAATCGGTGCCAAACTGGTAGATATAAATGTGCTGAATAAAAATATCAATGCTTTGACTTTTAAAATGATGATATATGATTTTAGAGTTTTGGAAACAATCCAGAAACAATTGGAATACTGCTGGAGACCAGAATTTGGCAAAAGAATTAAATACTCCAGAGTTTTGTTAGATCACAAAGATATACTTGCCCAAAAGCTATGACCATTGATAAACATTGATATAATAGAGACAATAAAAACAGTGTTTTTACTGATGATTTTGGTTGGGTAGGTAGATGTATAGATTATTATTTTGTTTTTAAATCATCGCTAAGATATGTAAGTTACTGTCATGAATCAATCATAAAAGAAAATAGTTGTTATTTTATTTATTTATTATATTCAGAAAAGAAAAATTAAAAGGGTAATAAAAAAAAAAATAAATGGAAGACATAAGAAAAATCTGTAGAAAAAGAATTAAGCGAAAAAAAAAAGAAATGCTAGGATTTTTTTTTCCAAAAATCAATAGCAGAAAAATTAGAAAGAATGAAAGAGAAGAAAAACATGAAAAGAAAAATTTAATGAAATACAACAAAAGAAAGAAGAGAGAAAATTCAAATTCTAACACATCAAAACAAAACAAAAAAAAGAAAGGTATCACAAGAGAAAGATAAGACTGGTGGAGAAAAACAGCAACAAAAAAAGAATTAATATTATAATATCTTACTTATACCTCCAGAAAATTTTTGCTTTCATGCCAAAAAATCTGCAACAGAGATGTCTGTATCTATTATGCTTTGTTTATTATCTTAAATATCATGTTATTTGAACATTTCTTTTTCATTGAAAATATCCCAAATCAATTACAAAATTGTCTAAATGAAGAACCCTATCAGGTGCTACCACTCCAGATCAGAGTGGACCTGGGAGCAATGACAATAAAAATCCTCTGAATGTCCAAGACTGGAGCATCACGACCAGATTGTTTAATATCATATCTAGGACACTCTTGGGGAGATCTTACCCTTTTGCAGAGATGCAGTCGGTGTATTCATAGTGGTTATCATAATAGGAAGTGGGCATGGCAACTAGAGTTCAAAGCCTGAATGGAGCTGTTTGCATTTCCCTGAGAAAAAGTGTGAATCCAACAATTCTTCCTTCAGCTATGGGTAAATAGTTGGGCAGACTTGGTATGGTTACTGGTCTAGGAGAAGGAAAAACTCTGAATTCATACCAGTTATAGACCTGGAGAGGGATGTGCTCAGACAGGCTATTTCTGAACAGGACACACAACCTGCTTAGCACTCTTATAACTAAACTACGTTACAGGACCAGTGAAGAGCTATTTGTTCAAAGAAGAAAGAAAATGAAAAGATTACTAATTGTTTTTGAAAATAATGGCATCTTCATTTTATTAGCATCAATGTTTTCTTTCTACTTTGAATTGAAATGACAAGACAATTTCAAAATACCAAATATATTACTGAATATTCACCATGTTCCTCTTTAACATGAATTTCAAAATTGAATAAGCAAAAGAGTAAAATACTGAAGCATATGAAAACCTTCCAAAATTAATATTTTTTTCATTGAGTTTTGTTCAATTTGATGATGGTTTTATCAATATCTTAAAGGCCTATTGATATTCTATTATTGTTGTAATTCAGATATTCTCCAATACTTATAATATAATTTTTTTTATGTAGAAGGTGACTTCACATTGAGTTTATTGGTTGCCAATAGGAAATGTGAGAAAGAAAAAAAACTTTTATTAGCTTTACAAACAAATGAAATAAACTTTGGATGTTTTTCTATGTGACCTGTGTATTTTCTGTAAATATTTCTATGATGACATTTATATATCTTCCATCTTATTTTTGTTACATTAATTGGTTTCCACATGGAACCACAGCTGGAATATTCTATCCTTTGCTTTGATTAATAGCAAATTGTACAGCTTGAGTGCAGTGTTGAGTCTCCAGAGATTCAGAATTAATTATCTCTAACTGCAAAACTGAAAATCATTATTAGAAATTGATAATCAAGATTGTTGACATGGCAACTACAAAAGATCATTGCATGTAATGAAACATACGTATAACCCAATGAATAATTTATGTTATAAAGATTTGATTTTTTTTTTGTCTGCAATCATAACATTGCAGAAATAGCACATTATAATGAGACTTCTATTCATGTTAAAATGTTTATAAAGAATAAAGTAATTTACTGCCCACTTTGCAACTTAAAAATAGTATGAAGGTCTACATTAGCACTTGCACTAATTAATAAAATTTCTTAAGAAAAATAATCATTAAGGGCTAATTAGATAGTTCTTCTTCATATGTATTTATTTAGTTTTACTTAATCATAATAAAAATTCTAAATAGATGATTACATCAACACTTTGAAAATGTATTGCATATCCTGTAATGTGACGCAAGCATTTAACTTTGTGCTTCTTTTAATATTTGTTTTGCGATATCTTTTTGGACTCATATTCCTCATATTTGACTGAATCAAGATGTCTCAAAAGAAACTGAATAGACTGCACCATTGCAGTCTACCATTTAATTTTTTTTTCAATAAAAGTGGCTGTTAACTTTTTCTAAGGCATTTATATCTTTTTGTTGTTTTGATATTGACATATTATCCAAAATTCTTTTTGATCATGAAAAATGGTATTATTACTTACTTGTCTGTTATATGACTAATTCTCTGCTGTCTATTCTCTAAGAAACTTTATTTTAATGTCTTGATTAGAATTCAAAGTAACTTAAATAAATGCACTTATTTTAAAAAGTAAAGTTCTGTATAAAAATTGAATTGGGAATTTATTTTTTTTAAATCTGCAATTTATTCATTTAGAAACTTTATTTTATAATATTTGTTTTATAATATTCAGATGATTTAAAAAGAATTTTTTAATATCCACTTTCTATTCTAAAATCTTCAAGAAACTTGTTACATAAGATTTGAATAATTTAAAACTGATAAGTCAATGAAACTACCTATCTATTATGAAAACTTATTCAATCGAAGAAAACTATTTGAAAGCAAAATATAAATTGGATGGAAGATTTCCCTTTTGATCTTATTTGTTTTTGTTTTTCTTTTAAATTTGAAAAAATCTTATTTTTTCATCATTTTTCTTTTATAAACATTCAGATTAGAAAATAATGTAAGACAAAAATCAAGTCACGTGACTCATTCAAATTATTATGTACCAACATTTGATTCATACTTTTAAAAGCAATGCATTATAGACATTCAAATCTATTTTATTCCATGTTTGTAAGCGACTAGAAGTTATTCTGCTAGACTCCTGATTGTACAGTTTCAAATCATGCTAGTTTTAAGTCATTAATTTTTTATAATTCAATTCCAATCAGCATGCTGCATTTGGGTAAACAGGCAAGAAAGAAAAAAAAAATATATATATAATTATATATATATATATACATTTTTTGCTTATTCACCCAAATGCAACATGCTGAAAGGAAATATTTTTAAAATATATATATATTTCTTTCTCTCTTTTCACCTACAACAAAAAAACTTTTTACACACACACACATATATATATATATATATATATATATATATATATATGGAGGGGTATTCTATAAACTAGACATAATAAAATTTCCTCATCATCTTGTCATGCCATCAGCACAGATATCCCTTACCCTCTCTGACCACCCCTCCCTATTGTTCATTGCTTCCAGCAGGTCCTCAGGACTGTACCCCATATCCTCAAAGAGCTTCTGTATGTAGGTTCAAGCTGATCACCCTGCTTTTGCTCGGCCATGTGAAAGGGTCCTTAGGAGTACATCACTTATGTGCTTGTCCCTACTTTTCCACCAGTGTCCTGCAAGTCTGGTTCGTCTAACTTTAATAGTTTTCATAATTGGTAGTAGGTGGCCGTATCGCTACTGCTTTGTGGGGTGTTACCTCCAGGGCTTGTTCAGTATTGCTCACAGCATTCTTGTGTAGTTGCCGTCAAGCTTTTTCTCCAGCCGTTTTGTTAGTGTCCATGTAGTGCATCCATATGGCGGTATTGACGCGATCACTGCTTGGAAGTAAAAATAGCCTTTAACTACATAATAAAACATTTCCATTTAAATTGATTTGACAAAAATATAATATCCTGAAGATTCTTATCTAATAATGAGCAATGTAACTTTTCCAGTATGTTTTTGATATTTCTGTTTGGAAATTCATTTTATGAAGATTAGAGAAAAATTCAATTTGGGAATGGAAGTAAAAGATCTGAAAGGCTAGCAAAGGCATAGTCAGCTATCAATAGGTTATCAGTTATATGCAAGTCAGACCTATCCAATAAAACAAAATAAAATGTAACTCTTTCCAGGCAGCAGTCATGTCCATACTATTATATGGATGCACCACATGGATGCTGATTAAGCACATAAAGACAAAGCTTGATGGCAATTGCACAAGAATGCTATGAGCTATATAGGACAAATCCTGAAGTAAAATCCTAAAAAACAGCAGCTGTACAACCACCTACTTCCCATCTCTAAAACCATTCAAATCAGATGAAAAAGACATACGGGACACAGCTGGAAAAGTAAGGGCGAACTCATAAGTGACGTTCTCCTGTGGTTCCTTCATATGGACAAGCAGCTGTTGGACGACCAGCTAGAATTTATCTACAACAGTTTTGTGCAGACTCAGGATGTAATCTAGCAGACTTGCCATGTGCAATAGATGATTGAGATGAAAGGTGAGAGAGAATCAGGTAAATCTATGCTAGCGGCACAACATGATGATGATGATGATATAGTTTTAAGTAACAATTTCAATTAATAATAATACTTTGCAAACAATTATATATCTTCTATTATCTATTATTATCCAATACTAATTTACAAGCCTTTATATCACTTTGAGTTGTTATTCATATCTAATACAAATAACCTATACATAATTATATGATTTCAAGTAGTGGCAATATCAATGTTTTAAGAGCCAATGTATTTATGCAATTCAAAATTATTTGAAGCATTATCTGAAAATCGTTTAGATCCATAGAAAGGACCCTAACAAGTGTTATCACTACAGGTCAGATTGAACTTGAGAGTAATGGCAACAAAGGGGTAACCTTACTCTCCACAAAATCCAAGGACTGGAGCTTCACCACTGGATGTAGATAAGTGTCATACCAAAACTTGATTTCATTTTGAAAATTATAGAACAAATTTTCTGATTTCTTGAATAAGTCACTTTTATTTCTTTTTATACTTCTACTTAGTATAGCATAGTTTGGCACCTAACCTAAATTAAAAGGCACTCAGTAAGAAACAAATTCATTAACAATGGCTTTGAAGCATTGCTAAGTTAGCATAATCTAGTGAGAGTTCTTTGCTTATATATTTTAAGTTATACTCTATTTCATTTGGAATATTTTAATACAAGATTTTTTTTAAAGTTCTATAATTTTACTTGAATTTGTCACTTTTAAGAACCTTTGTTTATGTTAACACATGAATCAATCTTACAA
Source organism: Sepioteuthis lessoniana (assembly GCA_963585895.1). Taxonomy (NCBI): domain Eukaryota; kingdom Metazoa; phylum Mollusca; class Cephalopoda; order Myopsida; family Loliginidae; genus Sepioteuthis; species Sepioteuthis lessoniana. Next base: position 75,810,277 of record OY757911.1, on the reverse strand, counting down.
TGCAAAACTTGCTCATAAACCTTAACAACAGGCATACTACTTTTATTTATTTTCATTTTTTCCCTAAATACTTATGAATTAAATCCATTTCAAGTAATGAAAACAAACTAAATTTCACCTTTTCTTGATTCTTTCTTTAATTCTAACAAGATAGCATTTGATTTAAAATTTAATATCTTATTGAAATATCTGGGAATATTTTATGAGTAAATATGTACATATCTTCAACTAATTAAAATTCAGCTTTATAATTAACTGTACAGTAAATTATGACAGGCTTGAACACAGCCTAAAATAATAATATCATTATTCTGCTTTCGATTATTACTACTTCTTCTATCATAATTAACCTCATTAAACTATGCACTGGAAATGATTTTTATAATAAAAGTTCACTTGAAATGACATTACTTTAGAAATGAATTAGGAAGGATTTCACTTTAAAAATGCATGAATAATGATTTTACAATAAAAAATATCTTGAAAATGAATTATATACATATATAGATATATGTATATGTATGTACATACGTAAATATATATATATGCATATATTCTTTTTTTTTTAACTAACCCTTCCACGTGAACAGAATGTGACACAAGGTTAAAGTTTAATTGGTTGAATTCAGAGTTTTCCTTTTCCTAGGCCAGTTTCCATACAAGATTAAAGAGTCCAGTCGGCCATACTATTTACTCAGAGCTGGAGGGAAAAGAATTGGATTTATACTTGTATAAAATGCAAACTGCCTCATCCAGTATTTGAACTTGGATCCATTTCATACAAAAGTATCCATTACACCATGAACACTTCCATATATATATATATATATATATATATATATATGTATATATTAGTCATGCTTCTGGGTTAATGAGGTGATTACAGTGGCTGATGATGCTTATACTTAAAATGTATGAGATATTTTAATTTTGACCTTTTAGAATCTTAGATATAAATATCATTACACCATATTGAGTTTTCTGTCAACAGTTCAACCTGGACAATGTTTACAAAACTATCTGCTGATTACATAACACAGCATGTGATGTATGACATTATTTGAGTAATATTAAGAGGAGAATGTTTATCTATGAAAATGATAAATGGTATAATTTGATATGAAGATATATTAAGGATCAATTCTATTGAGTTGAAATGATAAAGAACTGCAGAACAATACCATCTCACAATTTTCTTCTCTCACATCATAAAATTATATATATATATTTATATATGGAGAGAAATATTGAAAAACAAACTAATCCAAGGTGAAGAATATAATATGAAAGAAAGTCAACGTTATAACGTTTCGGTTTCAATAAACCATCATCAGGGCTCATAAAAGATGTTATGAAGATCACAAATGAATGCTTAACGAAATAAAACCAAACAAAGGAGGAGATTATACTTACAGAGAAGGGGGGGTTAACCGTTAGATCAATAAGTCAACGCTCATATTTCAAAAATATCATGTGACGGTTTATAGTAAAACAAATGGAACCATCAAAACATACAACGGCTTAAAAAGAAAAAGAAAAAGGAGGAAGAAAAGAAAAGAAAAGGACCGGAGAATGAGAGGAAGAAGTAGAAAGAGAAAGAAGAAAGGGAAGGGAAAGAAAGATAAAAGAAGGAAGAGAGAGAGGAAAAGAAAGAAAAGAAAAAAACAGAGGAGAGAGAAAAAGAAAGAGAAGAGAGTGGAGAAAGGGCGGAAAGAAAAAGGAACTGAACGATGAAAGAAAGAAGAAAAAGGTGGGAGAAAGTGGAAAACATGCGGACGTATTATACATAAATAATTTAATATAGTAAAACCATAAGAAAATCAAACGTAGGAGAATCAATATATATATATATATATATATATATATATATATATATATATATATATATATATATATATAGATTAAAAGTAGAAAAAACTGTTGTAGGTATGAGAGAAATGTGTGTGAAGTTTTAATAATGAATTAGCAAAAATGATTGAACAGATAAAAATATCTACCAAGGAAAGGGATTGAAAAGAAGAACGTGAAATCAGACGTATCATCCGATGGGTCAAATATAAGTGTGTATCGTTTTATGGGATACAAGAATTTATTGACGAGATGTGTGGAATTCATTGAGACTACCACCAAACTATTTCTATAATGCATTAGTCTATCTAAGGTTAAACTAACACAGAAAATTTCGGCAAGGAAAAACAATGTCCATTTAGACTACAACGATATACATTTTATATACAAACGTAGAATACATGATTGAGAAACATGACATGCATAGTACACGTATGTAAGAAACATGACATATTGTCCCAAAGTGTAAAAAAGGTACATAAGCTATTCCACAGAACAAACAGGCGATAGCAGCAGTTAAAAACTTACATATTTCTGGTGTAGGGAAATGATCCACGAGGGATAAATTTGCACGCATGTGCTAGTTGTAAAAGCGGAGAGGAAAGGCAAGTCTTTTCCAGCCGGTGTCTACTACCAAAAAGATAGAACACGCTTCTCGAAACGTCACATGACCAAAATGTCACGTGATTATTGGAAGCTCCGCCTACAGCTCCCAAAAAGGGAGACTACTATGTTTAGTTCCCCAACAATGTGATTTTTAAGGGAATAGATTGTTAGGAAAGTTGCGAAAAAATGTGTATGGAAAATTATTAATTAAAGATTGAATGTTGGGTGGCAATTTAAGACCAGTTTTCTAAGATATAGTAAAACATCAAAAAGGCCCAGATAATTATCAACAGCCCGACAAAGTGAAATTGCACCAGCTTCAAAAATGTGTTATGAATATTGACTAACATTTTCGTTGCAATAAAATCGAAGTTGTCATCAGTTTTAGATATGTGTTGAAGAAGTGCATTATTGAGATTACCTTTGTTGGAAATTGTAAATTCGGCAGTTAATGTCTGCTCCTATATGATGGTTTTTTTTTTTTTTTGAGGTTGTGACGTTAGCTCCCGCCTATATAGTTATTTAAGTGAAACCCACCAAGGGATCTCCTTCTTTTGGATTTCTCAACTCAAGCAGAAAGCTCTGCTTGGCTCTCTCTTTTTGCTTTGCGAGCTCTTATTTATTCGCCTTCGACTTTTGCCAGTTTTTCTTGATCAAGTTGGATTGAGTAAGGAGCCTATTAGTCGCTTAGGCTAAGCCTCTTTTCCTAACAGGGTTTTTATCGTTACTTGTTGAAACAATAAGCCTACTGCAGGCTATTTGTTGTTTTGGTATGCTATCTCCTTCAAATAAAAGTTGAGTCTAACGTCTGGTGGTGGTATTATTGGACCTTTTGTCGACAAAAGAAGCTGTTAGCCGGGTCAGAAGATGTGGTAAAAACCTCCGTAAACTCAGCAGAAGAAAATTCTAGTTGAAACAAAAAGATGTTCGTCTCTAAGAAGAGGAAGCGGTGATCTACTTAAAGTTCACTTAAAGAAATAGTAAACTTCGTTTTCAACGAGTCTTCACAAGAAACTAGAAGAACATAGTTGTCTAGGTTGATTCTACAAAAGAAGGAGACGTTGAGAAGAATAAACCCTAAAAACAGCTTTCAAAATGACCTTTGACATAAAATACCAAAGAATGGTATTTCATCATTAAAAGTTAAACTAAGTGTAGGTGTTTGACAACATTGCTTTGAGCAAGTCAGTCGTTATATTTCTTTATACTCTTCTACTTTTTTTGGTTAAAATATTGTCGTAACTTGAACATATATTATTTTTTTACCTTATTCAATGTTTTTGACAAGCATAAGGGAAAATATACAAAGCCGGATCTTGTAAAGTTTAAATCTCTAGAAATAAATTACTTTATGGGAACTGGTTGTTTTTGTTTTTAAGAAATATAGCCGCACTTCTCTTTCAGATACAAAGTAAGCTTTCTCATTCCCCTTTTTTATCTACTTTATTTTTTTACAAATTTCTCTACCCCTTCGCTTAGCGTAACAGTCACTGCAAGATTTCTTGGGCTAAGCACAGATAAAACCCAGCATATTTTTTTGAATTGAGCACATTTCTCATATCTTCTCTAATATCTCTCATATGTTCGTATATACGTTTTTTTATGTTCCCTGAAGTTTCGTCTGTAAATTTCTACTTACGGTCTTCGTACGGAATACAATAAACCCCGGTGTCAGAAATGATTTCGCACTGTTGGGGAACTAAAGATAAAGGTCTCCCTTTTGGGGGGTTATGGGCAGAGCTTCCGATAGTCATATGACCGTTGTTCATGAGACATTTTGTGAAGCGAGTTCTATATCTTTCTTTTTATCTCTCCGTCGGAGAGGACCTATGCCTTTCGTCTCCGCTTTTCGAGCAACGCATGCATGCAAATTATCCTATGCTAACCTTTTTCGTACACTGTGGGGGGGAATATGTAATTTGGTTATTTCAGTAGATTGCTCTCTAAATTATTCCCACCACAAATACAACACAAAACATTACCATCGCGCAAAAGAAATGGAATAGAACACAACGAACATTAAATAACAAACAATTTAATATGCATATAACAGAATATGAAAAACAAAATACATGATGTGTAAATGGCCTTTTGGAAAATAAAGTTTGAAGAAGAGAATAAATTTGTTGAAAGATGTGTGTATGTTCATGTTATCAGAGTCCGTAAATAAGTCGTTCTTACTTACATTAAGTTTATAGCGGGTTTTATGATTGTGGCGACATCGTGTCTCGTGGATGAAAGAAAGTTTGTCGGTTTTTCCTTTTGAATATAATTCTCGGCCATTTGAAAAGAGGTCATGAACTTTAGTTGAGGAAGGAAAGGAATTGGTTGGACATAGTATCGGCTACTGGCTTAGTGGCTTGTGTTCGTCTGTGTCTTCGTTTGTGTGTAAGCTTGTGTCTTGTGTGTCTGGCTTCCTAACTCTGTGTTATTTATATCCTACAGGTGGATCAAAGAATCGCCCTAAAATCTGGGCGCGTAGACATTTATTGACCAATCAGATTTGCATTTTACTATTTTATTTTCGAGCCTAAATGTTTTCTGTTAGTTCACTTCCGATCCTAATTTTCTAGAATGTTCTATTCCATGTTTTTAGCTGATTGGTTGAAAAATATAAAAATGTAATTTAAATGCTAATGCGGGTTTGATCCTAAATTTCTAGAATGTTCTTAAGTATGTTTTTATTGTTTATTTTAAGACAAGAAGAAATGTGTATCCTATAACACCTAAAAAATGTAAGTTTTTAATCGCTGCTATCAGTACTGCTTGTTTTGAGGAACAGCTTTTGTTGTAATTGTAATATATATGTATAAAATGGCCTTTGTTTTTCCTTACCGAAAAATTCTGTGTTATGTTGTCCTTTAGAAAGCTTAATGCATTGTAGGAAAAAGCTGGTGATAGTCTCCATGAATACCACACATCCATAAATTCCTATAGCGTCGAGGACTCGGGTGTAGTAAACTGTGGATAGTTTTAGAAGATAAAGTAACAGTCCATATCTATGTTTATTTAAGTTACGAGGTGCATTCAATAGGTTTCCAGACTTTTTTCTATGGGCATTTAAAATTGTCGTAGATAAATTGGGATATACTTAAATTGTATGTTCAGTTACTTGGGATTCCCTGCGGTTTATTCTTTCCTCTTCTTTCTCTCGTTATTGGGTTTCCATAACACGTTGGTAGTGGGACACGTATTATTTCAGAGAAGACCAAGATTAATAATTGTCTCTTTCTTCATGGACGAGTCTTTTCTTTGGGTATTCGTTTAACGAGGCTCACCATACCTCGGGGTTTGAGTTCATTCAAAGGAAAAGATTTTTTTCTTTTCTCTCAGTGGCATGACTTTGGGATTTGGGTTTCTTCCATATCCCAAATTATGTTACTTCACTCTCTGACAAAGAAACGGCAACTCATAATGTGTCTTCACCCTTTGACAAATAAACGGCAACTGTTTAGTTTCCTTAATTTGAAAAATTACCACGTGTTGGCTTTTTGACCGTTTCTTACTCAGTGCCAATCATGGTTGCCGGTTTGCCTCTCTCCGCCGACGCACACATGGCCAATAGAGAGTGGGGTTTTCCCATGTCAATGTCACCTTGTAATGATAGAGAGGGTTGAAGAGAGACGGCCTCTCTTTCTACCATTCTTACGACCATCGTTGGCCGACGGCCGGCGAGCCGCACCTCCTTCCCCCATAACCCGGAGAATGTATGAGGGTGTCATATTTCCTCGTCGCTTTATTCTTAAAACTTATCATTTATACATTTTCCTTCTTAATGATAACACAGTTATATGGTTTCAAGTATTTCTATCAAATACAAATAATTTTCAAACAGATTTTTTGACTCATAAATGAGACTCTAACAGACTTCACTTCTACTTCAGGTGAGAGTTTTCCCAGTCGGCTGGGACTGTAGAAAACACCAACTGCACCTCTGTAGAGGGGTAAGACCCCCCCACCAATGAGACTCCTGGATATGACACTAAACAATCTGATGGTGAGTTTCCAGTGATTCTGGAACTTTGAGGAATGTGGAGCTCCCTTTCACTGCCATTGCTCCCAGGTCCACTCTAGCCCAGGGTGGTAGCACCTATCTATGGGTTAAATAGAATTAACTGCATACTGATGCTAAACTGAATTGTTTAAATTAGAACTGTTTGACTACACTGAATAGCTTGAAATAACTGGGAATGTTTATTTGTGGTTAAGCCTTGTGACTAATAAATTCAGGGACAAGTAAATTTGACTTAAGTTGTTTTTCAAGTTAAGTCACCTCTTCTGGAAAGAATTTCTGATGTAAGGTATAAGTTAACTGTAGGGCAGAATGTGCTCTTTAACCTTGGTATGGTAACTGGTCTAGATGAAGGAAAACTGAATTCAAACCAAAGGAACTGTCTTGTTACTTAACTACTTTGAGAGTTCTTCCTCTACTTCTACTCCAGGTTCACTGACAAAATGGAAGGGAGTAGGCATATAGCAAGAAAGGAGAATAACAGAGAGTTTGAAGCATTATTGGAATGGTGTTTTAGAAATAAGAAGAATAGTAGGAAAAGTCCTGATTGCAGACGGGAGTGATGAAACAGTGGAATTTGTTAACATAGCAGAAGATAGCACAATCATTGGCTGAAATGGCAATGAATAAGAAAAGCCTTTGTCCAGGAGTGGACTCAAAATTCTGACAAAAATGAACTAGAGATATATTCTTTAAAATATTCTTTACACAGTGTAAACATCATTTCAAAGATTTATATGTAAAATATATCAATTAAAAAAATACTGAAACCCAACTAAAAATTGAATTTTACTGAAATTTTCAGTCTTTATCAAATAAAGAGTGAAATCATATAAAAACTTTTCCATTCCAAATTTTACAAAAATGTGTTTTTAATTGTGACAATTTAATTCTTTGTTATTTATAAAATTTAATTCTTTGTTATTTATAAAATTATAAACATCGATTTTTTTAAAAAAATTTGATGATTGAGAAGATACATTTCCAAGGATGTACAGTTTAATTTTATGAAAACTTATTTGTGCCAATAGTGTTGTCAGACATGAAATTATTTTTCCCCAAAGCAACACCTGCAAGTGTGTAGATAGATAGATAGATAAGGAAAAATGGTAGATTTTCATAAATCTGACAAGATGGGAAAAATAAGTTTAAAGGTGGATAAATCAAGCCCAGACAATGGACTCAGCAATGATATTTTGTTATTTATTTAAAAAAGAACTTTTTCTGAATAAAAATGGGTTTTTCTAAAGTTCAGCTATTGAGGAGATAGAAAAATAAAATAAAGCTAATAATAAATAAGAATAAAAATAAAAAAGATAAAAATCACTCATGGCAGTTCTCCTAGGCTGCATCCTGTGTCCGCAGAGAACTAATGGTAATAACTCTTTACTAGTCAGCCAACAATGGTGTGTCCATGAGTCAGAGTCAATAAAAGAATGTTGCTTATGAGTTTGTTCTTGCTTCTCCTGCAGTGCCTATCATATCTTGTTTGTCTCACTTGTAAGGTTTATAAGAAAGGAGGCAGGTAAGCATACTGCTGCAGTTTTGTGGGTTGTTGCTTCCAGGACTTGTTCAAAACAGCACACAACACTCTTATGTAGTTCCCAGTTAGCTTTTTCCATATGTCTTTTGTTAACATCTTTGCGGTGCATCCATATAGAAGTATGAACCCAGCTACTGCTTATTTATCAAAAAACAGATTTCCATATAATTGATAACCTGTAAATTGTATTCCATGCTTTCACCTGGAATATGTTGATATCACTTTCAGTAGATGAGATGTCACTGTCCAAGTATATGAACTAGTTTACTAATTTCAGAGGCTTACCACTTAGAGCAGAGATGACTCCTGTTTTTAAAAGACATGCACTGAGTTTTATTTGCATTCATGTAAAATTCACTGTCTCCCTCTGCCCTCTCCAGGCTATGCTGTTAAGATTCTGCTTGAACTGGATTTGCATCTGTCATAGTTTCTATGTAATATCATCAGCTTCTTTTATCAGATCAATGGATGTTTGAGGTACATAGTCTGGGCAGAGTATAAACAAATATAGTGCTAATGTATCTCCTTGCAAGATTTCAGAGACAATATCAGTGAAGTCCATTGAAGCCTTATTATAGTAGTAAGAGATTCTTTGAGAAAACCATATGCTAGTATTATTTGCTCCATCTTTCCTCTATGGAATCAAATGCCTTGAAGAAATCTATCGTGGTGTTGCCTCAAAATTCTTTGCCCATACTCCTTCAATGATTCCTTGAATTGTCAGAATCTGTTAGGTTATTGAGCAATTTCTTTGAAAGTTGTTCTGATTTTTCCTAAGAATTTTCTCATTTTCAGGATAGATATAATTGAAAAGCAAGGTGTTATAAACCTTAGCAGTTATAGCAAGAAGAGCTTTGCTTCTATAGTTCTTTGTGGTTCCAAGTTTGTCTTTCTTGAAAAAGGGAAGGATGCAACCTTTTGTCCATTTCTCTAGTTCTGTTTATAGACTATGTTGCATAATCTGAAAATTTTCTTGTCTTCTACACTTCAGGAAGTACTTTGTTGAGGCCTGCAGTTTCTCTGTTTATAATCTTTTTCAATACAGCATCAAGTTCTTCATCTGTGAGCCGACCTTGTTTGATATCTACTTGCCCATTGATCATTTTTGGATAAGTTTATCAGTGATCTGAAGAAGGTTTCCAAGCAGATACTTGAAATGTTCTTTCCACTTCTGTATTCTTTCTTCTTGGCTGGCAGCTTATAGTTTTGCTCTTAGGATTCTCTTCTTTCTACTCACTTCATTGAGTGCTAGCCATGCTATTTATTTTAATTTTTCCTTTGTGTTGGTTACTTCACAGTGGGCTTTTTTAAGTTTCTGCACATTGACATTTGTTAGGTTTCTTTTATTGAGTAAGTATACTTTTTTAAGTTATCTCATTTTTTCCTAATTATCTAGAAGTTCCATGCATTCCATGGAACTCAACATTTGACTTTTGGCTTGGTTGTTATACACTCTACTGCTGCTTCTATTTTGGTGGTGACAAAGTTTGCATATTTGTCCTTTAGAGTACGTCCATCAGATATCTCCCAAAGAGTACCAAGTTTCTTTGAGTTATGATATATATATTTTTCATATCTCTGTTGATAAGTGAGGATTAGGCACAACTTGATAGATATAAAACTCTGATCTGAACAGACAATTTGAAAACTCATCCGAATGGGAATGTTTTTCTTTCTCCTTTGTAAAATTTCTAGCTTATATTATCAGTTTTGTCACTGAATTAAAGACTAGTACTACTGCCAAGAAATAAACAGTTAATTTTTTAAAAAATCAACAAAATTTTTTTAGATTTTTAATTTATCTTAATTGGTTAACTTTAAATCAAGTAAATAAAAAAGACAAAAAAACAAAAAACAAAAAAAACTTCCCCACCCCTCACCTTATACTGGTGAAGGAACATTTAGAAATGAAATCATTCCCTCTCCTGAAAAATTTAAATAAAAAAAAATAAAAACACAGATTTATATTAAACTCTCAAATGAGAATTCAGATACAAAACGTTTAAATAATGGCCACCATAGAATGGCTACAGAAGAGAAATAGTATCAGAACATCAGACCAACCCACCAAACCTGAGTAGGAAATAAAAGAGTTATATGGACTTTTAAGTTAAAACATACACAATTTAAAAATCATAAGTATATAGTAGTTTCACTATATCATTTGTCCTGTTTTAAAGAAAGAGAATAAAAACTCCCAAAAAATCTGAATGTGGAAATCAAACAAATTACATGTACATGCATAAATATCTAAATCATATATATTGTTATACATACTACAATATATTCATTGATAGATAGATTGATAGTTATGATTACATATATACATCTATATATATATAAAATTACCCCTATATATGTGTATATATATATATATATATATATATATATATATATATATAAAGAGAGTGAGAGATTCATAATTATATGTAATTATTATATAGTTATATATATAAATATGTCTGTATCATATAATGTTATGTATACTACAAAATATATATAATTACGTCTATGTAATATATATGTATATATATATACTAAATTAAATAATCTTCTTTAATATCTTTAATATTTTCTTTTTCTGATTAAAATTATCTTCATTTACAATCATTCCCCTCTCTTTTATTTATTGTGGTATTCTTCTTTTTCTTCCTTTTCTCTTCTTTACACACAACTCTCTATCTTTCCTCTCTTATTTTTCAACTGTTCTCTCCTTTTCCTTTAACTTTTTTATTGTCTTTCCAGTTCTCCTCCCATTCTTATTTCGTTTGATTTTGCTTTTCTTTATTATTTTTTTGTACTTTTCTCTTAACCAAGGGGTCCTTGAACCTGCATTTTGCCAAAAGCCTTGTTTTTCCTTTGCATTAGCTTTGCATTCTCAACTAGACAATAGCAACTCTCTCCCACAACTGCAACTGTCACTGAGTTTCATTTATCTTATCCCCCAGGAACAACTAAACACTGACTCTACTTGAAGGTCAGCAACTAGAAAAGCATTTTAGCAACATCTGCGTCTGCAATGGACACTTTGGTTTTAAGCTTCTAGCAAATAGAATACTTTAAAATTAGCAGTATCATGAAAACCTTTATCTTAATATCATTACCTAAAGGTAAATAGGACTAGCAGTTGTGCAATAAGAAGTTATTTTCTGGGGGGAAAAAAACAACTTTAATGCAGTGGTTAACAAGCTTATTTCAAAGTTCAGTTCTTTCATATTGTGAACTCGATCGTCAGTAGCCTTGTATCAGACAAAGCTAATCTTTGTAAATAATTTAAGTGGCCAACTTCATAGTACAGATATTATTTCCCACTATTGTCAGTATTAGGCATTCAGATACAGAAAAACTTTTCTATGACCCAACTTTAAAAAGAACAACATGCAGTAATAAACACACTTCACAAACACCACAATTTTCCTCCTTTTTTCTATTTCAAATCTCAATTCAGGAATATAGGAATGCTAAAAAAATAGGCTTTAAACTATGAATTCAGTCTTTTTATAAGTGAAACTTTTGTACATACCAAATATTTGTTCAATCTCATTGGTCTAGTGGGTAGAGTGTTTGCCAGTGGTCTGGGAGACCTGGGTTCAATCCCAGGTCGAGTCATACCAAAGACATTAAAAATAGTACTTGATACCCCCTTGCTTAACACTCAGCAATATAAGGTACTTATCAAGAGTAAAGAGGAGCAATCCAGGGAAAGGAGTAGCACCCTCCTCTACACCTCGGTGTAGTAGCTATTGAAAAGGGAGCCTTTTGGTTGTCCTCGACTAAGGTCACCAACTTTACTTTACTTACAGTTAATATAAAAACATTAAAATTCTTTGATTTTCATTTGATAAACCAAAAAGATATTTTACATTACCAAGTACAAGTTCTATGTTTCATGCATGAAGTCTTTTAAGATTATTTTTTCAACATTTCTTAATCATTGCTTTACTATATGAATCTAGTATGGTGGTATCTCTTAGAATCTCATCAACAGGTCAAATTGATCTGTCAGAAAATTATGAGTACAAGATCGGAATACTTGAAACCATTTATTGTTTAAACAAATTATTATTAAACAGGTAATATTACTTGAAAACTTGTAATCATTTACTAATTATTATTAGCATTAGATAGGAATTCAAGAAACTATGCAAATTATTTGTACTGACAAAAGTTAATTGAAATTTTAACAGTATACAAATGATCATTAGATACTTGAAACCATGTAATTGCTTGAAGAAAATCTGACTTAAATAAATCAATAAGACAAGGCTTGACCTAGCATAAAACCAAACAACCAACCAACATAACAACATGACCTCATTACTTAGTCATGAAACTAATTTGTTAATACATTGCAAAACAGTTCAAAGTTGACAGAATTTGATCAAAGATTAATATCAATACAACAAATTTGGAAGGAATCTTATTTCAATATCTATTTGGTTTCTATATTTGTTGTATCATTAATTATCAGTCCAAATTTTGTACAACATTACCCATTAATAAGTTTACCCTAAACAATTTTCCATGAAAAATTAATTTACTATTGTTATTATTTTAAGTGGAACATTATACAACCAAAACTGATTTCATAAGGTATTATCTATAACCTAGCTGCACTGTAGTTGATAGATAGATAGATAGATAGATAGATAGATAGATAGATAGATCCTAAGGAAGAGAAACTGATACTATGCACAGATTTCTATTTTCAGCTTGAGATTGATACTTAGAATTTTATCAGAATTTTTAGTGATACAGTGTATAGTTTCTACACTATTCAAACAGAAATACCAATGTATGTGCAAACAATATTTCATGACAACTCCTAAGTGCACCTTTGTCATTTAGAAACATGTTATATAGCCCTCTCCCACCCTACAATGGCTGTTGATTGTCCAGGCCTGCCGCACTGTTAGATGATGATGGTCCATATTCTTCCTTTCTCTGAGGGTCATCTGCACTCTGATCATGAGGAATAAATATTCATTTCTGGGAAGAATAAATAACTGCTTTTTTGTGAGCACTTATTCTATTTCTTTTTAACTATGATGTCTTCTCTTTTCTCACATATAACCCATTTTCTTTAAGGAGTCAGTTCCATGGATTTAAAAATATGCCCATCTATTTTAACTGATGTGTACTAGTCAACCAACTTGGAACTAACTTACTTAAAGTTGAAATCAAATTTCTTACTTATAGGATTTTAGTCACCTGACTTGACAATCCTCCAGTGACAGGCAAGCTTTCAACTGCTCCTAAGGTCAGTAACTGTCAATGAAACCAAGTTGACTCTTGGTATCTTTCCAGCTGTTCTAACAGTTATAACTCAATTTGAATGTTACACTATCAGTCAATAGATATCACCAATCTATTATATAACAAACAGACCAGAAAGTCATTCATTAATTGTAACATTGTGAGAAAAAAAAAAATGAATTACATTTTTAAAGATTCACCAATGGTCCGGGAGACCTAGGTTCAATCCAAGGTCGTGTCATACCAAAGACTTTAAAAATGGTACTTGATACCTCCTTGCTTAACACTCAGCAATATAAGGTACCTATCAAGGGTAAAGTGGAGCAATCCAGTGAAAGGAATAGCACCCTCCCCTACACCTCAGTGTAGTAGCTTTTTAAAAGGGAACCTCCTGGTCGCCCTCAACTATGGTCACCAACTTCACTTTTTAATTATATGAAAAATTGAAATTATCTCTATTTTCAAGTATTTCACAGAAACAATAGCGGTAATGTGCCTAAGAATAAAGAAAAAGCTGGCTCAATTGAGACACAAGGCCAGAAGTATAGGAGAGTTATATTTGAGAATGGAGCTCGCTTGTTATAGATTGGTAGACTAACTTGGAAATCGCACCTTTCTTTATTTTAATAAGCAAAGATTTATTATAGAACAAAAGCAGAATTATGAGGTGCTTGCAGAAGATCAAACACATTTCTAATTGATATGTCATATTAGGCATTACACAATGATAAGATGCCCTAAAAATAAATGAAGACATAATCACATTGTAGGTAAAGAAAAAAATCTGATAAATTCTTTATAGAAAGGGAGGAATTATGAAAATCATAATAAAATTTCATTAAACAGCAATACATTTTTATGCTAAAGATTTAAAAAGTAATCTGTTTGAAAATAATGGAAGCATTGTAATCTTGATCTGATTTATTTTTAGAGGTATTTAGAAACTGCCTAAAGTAGCAAGTAAGTTCAGGTTAGTCTCTTTTTATTTATAAAGTTTATACTTTGATAAGAATAAATGAAAACACAATTGAATTACAAGTATCTATAAAAAAGAAAGAAAAGAAAAATCATTAAAACAATCTCTCTAAGAGAACAGACATCTTTCAAGAAGTATTATATCAGAAGATTTTGGTTCAGTTTGGAATTTTACCATTTTTCTTGTTCAATTTTGAAAGTCACTTTGAGGGTGATGTATGATGTGTGCTCAACAATATATTCTGTATTTCTATCTTTTGTTTTATTATGTACAGAGAAGAAAAACTTGAAAAAAGAAGAGAAAAATCTGGTACTTTTAAAATAAAACAGTTGGTAATCTTAACATTTATTTTCCTCTTTTAGAATTGATATTTTTAATTGTATATTTTTACTTTTATGATTTTTTTAATATAACATGGAACTATTAAATGACTCTATGATTTCCATGGATACCAATACTACCCTCTGATCCTCGGCAGAAGTGCCTAAGTGTGAAATATTTATCCTTTGTATAGAACATAGATACTATAATTTGATCGTAAACTAAAAAAACTAGTCCTTATCAATATCTTATCAGAAATGAGAGGGACTATGTTTGAGAGAAAACCAAAAGAAAACCACTTTGATACAATATGTAACCCATTAGTTAATCATTGAGTAATGTATATTTTGGAATGTCTGATTATTCAACAAGATTCCAAACCTGGGATTGACCAGTGCTGACATTTATATCATTTAGAAAAGAAAGACGTTTTTGGACTGATAGAAGCGGTAATTTGGTAAGAATTTTATTGATCCAATTCTCTTCAATCTTTGCAAAAAATCTTTGTTGCTAGCAATTTGAAGCTGCAATTGATATTTTACTCAAAGCACAAAGATTTCTCCCTTTTAACATCTACAAAGTACATTCAAATATTTGGTGGCTGAGAAGAGCAAACCATATGATATTTACACAAGAATGTGTACTGACAAGCATGGTTTAGTTAAAAAATCTTTACAAATGGGTGAAAGATGGGTTTGCCACTACAAGCCTGAATTAAAAAGACAGTCCCTGAGTAAAAACACACTGACTCTCTGGTAAGGAAAACATTCTGAGCACAGAAATCAATACTAAAATATATGAAAATATTAATTTGTCCTGTTGATGAACAAGTTTCAAAACGAGAAGGGAAAGATTTAAAATATATCATAGAGATGTATTATTGCTGTTTCCCGGACATTTTTTGTTTGCTCACAGACATACAAACATATATATATATATATATATATATATATATATATATATATATATATATATATATAAAGGTTGTTCAAAAAGTTCTTAACCTCATCCAGAGATTAGATTTGTGACAAACCTTTCGCCTTTATATGGGCTGCCCCTGCACAGAAATTAAGACAGAAATTCAAATTAGTTTTTCTAGTTTTACAAAAATGATCAGCTATGTTCTTTCTTTCTGGGTTAGACTTGGAACTTTTTGAATGATCCTTGTCTGTGAATATATATATATATATATATATATATATATATATATATATATATATATATATATATATTAGTAGATATATATTGAATGTATATATATATAAAGAACATATTCAAGCACACAAATACACACACACACACACACACACACACATATATATATATATATATATATATATATATATATATGGTCATTTCCAGATAGACTGTTTCATTGTATCACAACTTTTCAATGTAGCTTGACCCCCGAGATGCTTCATGTTGGATTGAAACCCAGCTGATTTTCCATCAGTCAGATATCATACTCCAGAGACATCATCATTCTTAATGTAAGTTAAGGAATTTTATATATACATCTTTTTAGCATATACATTATCAGCTATTTGGAGTCCTCAACTATATATATATATATATATGCGGAATGAATATCAAATAAGATTGAAGAAAAATAAGATCTTAGAACCAATTCGTTCGAGTATTTATATATTTGGTATTACATTTTGTTCTGCCAGAGTTTCAATAGATAATAATTTGAAAAAGAATTTAATTTTAGAAAAAAATATTAGAGAATGAAAATGAATCATAGAAAGAAATTTTTTGTTTTCTAATCTAATACATCACTCAATAAGTCCCGGGCCTGACTTGTCAAATTACTTCACACATTTTTTTTCTAATATAATTCCATTTAAGAATTTTAAAAAAATGTTTAATCAAAGAAACTATTTTTAATTTATTTTTAGCAACATTTTACTTCACACACAATTATATTTTTAAGTCATTTAATTCATAGGTTAAATCAGTGATTTTCAAGATGGGCTCTTAGGTCCACAAGTGAACCCAGAAAAATTTTTTAAATGGGATAAAAATTAATGGGATTTTATGCAGCAAATGATGTACTATCAAAGAAATATAATTTATGACATATTGAAAAGAGAGGAGACTTACAATTGAAATTGAACCAAGGTTTTAAAAGTTCAACTTGACAAGCTGATTATCAAGAGGGAATTTACTAAGCTTTTTGCTGAGGAGTTCCACAAGGCCATATGAAAGGGGCACCCAATGAGACTTTAACTCACTCATGTAGATTTGATAGTCAAGCTTGCAAACCATTACACCACAAGAGGTGCCCTCTGACAGTCACCAAGAGCAGCATGTTCATTAAACAAGATTGATATTTTCTATTACATTTTGCTTCTGTAAATAAAATGTATTTCCTGTTATATGGGCACCTTTGGTGGTGTAACGGTTAGCAAGCTTGACTAGCAAACCTACACGAGTGAGTTTGAGTCTCATTGGGTGCCCCATTCATTCGGCCTTGTGCCACATCGAAGCAAAGAGCTTCGTAAATTACTATTTCCTGTTATATGGCGTTTCTATTAGTGCTTCCACAGGCCTGAAATATTTTGGCTCCAAAAATGGGGGCGACATAGAAGAAAAGGTTGAGAAACACGGTATAAAGCACGATTTCAATTTTTTTTTTCCATTTTCCACTTTTTATAACTATTTCAAATTAGATTCCCATTTCAGCCTTAACAATTTCAGAATATTTCTAATTAAAATTTTAAAATTTTGTCAAATCATAATCTGATGACACCCATGAAGAACTAGACATCCAAATGAATATGCAAATATTTCACTAAACTGTTTTTCATATCAGACTTTTTCCATCACATCATATATATATATATATATATATATACGAAGATCATTAAAAAAGTTTCCAGACTTTTTTCTTATGGGCACTTTTATTGATATTAAATACATGAAACTCTAGTCCCCTTCGAAGTAATCTCCTCCGGCTTCAATGTACTTGTACCATTCCAACAACTTCTGGAAGGCCCCATCGAAGTTCTCTTGTGTGAGCGTATCAGTGACCTTCATCACAGCCTCTTTCATTACCTCAGTTGTCTTATAACGACAGCCTCTGAGCTTAGGGAATAACCAAAAGTCACAGGGAGCAAGGGTTAGACTATAGGGAGGGTGATGAACTGTGCTGATGCCCATCTTGGTCAAATAGTCTGTGACAGGGATGGAGTTGTGGACTGGTGCATTGTCCTCGTGGAAATGCCACTGACCTGATTTGAAGAGTGCTGGCCTCTTCCCAAGGAATCTCTTCCTGAACTCCCTTAAAACCTCAACATAGTAACCCTAACCCTAACCCTTTGGCCAATCAACTCTGGTGTATTGACTTCCTTTCTCCTCCCACACCTCTCATCATCCCTCACAGACTCCCTGCCTTCCTTAAATTTCTTATGTCCCTCAAAAACTGATGCTCAATTCATGCAAGATGGTCAAAAAGCAGTCTGAAGCATTCCATACATTTCTGTGGCATTTTTCCAAGTTTAAAACACAATTTTATTGCATATCATTCTTCTAAAGTGTCCTCACGCCCAGATAGCATTTTGAAATTCACCAGTTGTAACTATCAGGCTTTAGTAGAGTGTATTCCAATTCCTGTTGTAGCTGATCATTTGAACCTGAAATCATAAAAATTGGTCAGTCATCTCATAAAATGTATAGCAATAACATAGTGAATTTTCAAGAGTCTACAACAATTTTAAATGTCTGTACAAAAAAGTCTGGAAACCTATTGAATACACCACTTGTATATATGTGTGTGTGTGTAAAAATGGGCACTTGTAGCATAACAGTTATCCTTTTAGGAAATGGACTTGGCGACTGGAGTTCAAATCTTGGACAAGACAGCTTGCATTTCCCATAGTGTTAATCCCCTTGAAAATGGCATGAATCCATTTCTTATATCCTCTATCCAGCTCTGAGTAAATAATTGGGCTGGTTAGGCTCTTTATTCTTGGCATAGCAACCAGTCTAGGAGAAAGGATACTCAGAATTAAAACCAGCTCTCTTCTGCTTAAAAATTGCTATTGTGTTGCATCCTGCCCATGGGGTATATATATATATATATATATATATATATATATATATATATATATATATATGCACACACACACATAAACATACTTTTATTCAAACACAGATATGACCATACAAGCAGGTATGAATAAATTTCATGTATTATTCAAAAATATAATTGATCCCTTATTACCTATAATCATAATTGCTGTACTATTCTGGTTTTTGTACACATGAGGCCTTTTTTATCATATCACCCACAAGCTTTAAAATATTCAAGTCTCAGCCACTGTATCTTTAGCTCAACAAATTATAACTATAATTGACTCAACTCTATCTGCTTGCTATTCAAAACCCCATTCTTAACTTCAAGCTATTTATCAGGTGACTGGAGAAAAAAAAACAGCATATTTCATATGGCACATAATAAAATATACACTAGATAACCCTGGAAGTTAGTGAATTCTCATTGTAACAGTAATCCATGAAGATTTTAATGCTTCCATATAAGAAAAAGGATCCTAATTACCACATCATAGTTATCTCAGTTTGAATGATTCAAAAATAATGTTAAGCATTAAAATAGACCTTACCAAATTATTATTCACTTATAAATTGTAATGGAAATTGCTGCCATTTTTGCTGGGTTACAGCTAAATAATATATATATATATATATATATATATATATATATATATATATATATATATATATATATATATATATGTATAGAGAGAGAGGGGGGAGGGAAAGAGACAAGTGAAAACAATGAGACAAATTGGAATATTTCTTTGTTATTAATCTTTGATTGTCCTCAACTAGTTTAAACCTTAGGTCATTGTCAGGAGACATGTTTTTGTGGAGGTAAGTTTATTTTCAAAAGTTTTAAAAGAGTTAGTATGCCACAGAAAATGAACTGGTAATGCAGCACATTGATTCATTGAATGAATATTATTTTTTGTATCCAAACATTTTAAACTGACCATTATATGATCTCTTTTACAATAAATATTTGGCAGTGGGCTTTACATTTGGACAGTTGTTTTTAAACATGGATGGAGTGTTATACAAATATATATATATATATATATATATATATATATATATATATATATATATATATATATATCCTATAATTAAAAAAAACCCACAACACTATCAAAAGGTTGTCACTATAAAAACCAAAGAGAATGCTAAAACAAACCATTTACTTCCTGAATATGACTTAAAACATCAGAAACACGTGTTGAAGAAAAATAAATAGTAATTTATGAAGCTCTTTGCTTCAATGGAGCACAAGGCCAGATGAATAGAGCACCCAATGAGATTCGTACTCACTCCTGAAGGTTTGCTAATCAAGCTTGCTAACCACTATACCACCTGAGGGGGCAAATTCTCTTGTGAACCTATTTATTTTAAAGTATATATATACAAGCATAATGGAAATTTTAGTAATGATTATTTTCTAAGATTATATTAAATGTGGAGCAAGGCAAAAAATATGGACCACCCCGTGAAAATAATACTACTAAAAATGGCTTTCTCACTTAGCCAGCAAATCGTTGAGTTATGAGAGGTGCTATTAATTTTAGTAATATATAGATGATTATGCAGAATTGCAGAACACAGTTCAAACTTAAGCAATTATCTATAATATTTTTAACCAAATTATATGATTTAACATCATCATCATCATCATCATGTCATACCGCTAGCACAGATATCCCTGACCCTCTCTCGCCACTTCTCCCTATCATTCATTGCCTCTGGCAGGTCTTCAGGGCTACATTCCGTATCCTCACATAGCTGCTGTATGTATGTTCGAGCTGGTCATCCAGCTTTTGCTTGGCTATATGCGGGGGTCCATAGGAGTACATCACTTATGAGCATGTCCCTGCTTCTCCAGCAGTGTCCTGCATATCTGTTTCATCTAGCTTGGAGTGAAGGCAGGCTTTTCGTATAATGGTTGTTGTCATATGAAGTGAAATCTAAAACTAGTGTTCAAAATCAAGACAAGACTCTGTGTGTTTTACTCCCCTCTAATGCTGCTGGGAAAGGCATGAATCCATTTATTCTTTGCCAGTTATTGTAATTTGTAGGGCAGACTGGGGTTTTTAGTCTTGGTTATGTAACTTGCATAGGTGTAGGAAAACTGAATTCAAATCAGCATTAATCCACTTAGAAATTGACCTTGTGTCACATTTTGCCAGTGGTAGAGGCATGGGATGAATATATACTTACATATTTCATTTTAATTTTAGTCGTGACGTGTACAGTACTTACCAAAATGATGAGATTATTGGCAAATATGTATTGGGTTGAGATAAATAATTTCCATTTTAGCAAAATGTAATTCATTCATGAATAATTCAACAATAAATTTCAATCAAGAACATATCGACCATAATTTCGAATCACCTGTCGCCATTCATCAGGTAGCTTGTTGACTCCTCTCAAGTAAAATTCAGTTGGTTTTGAGCTCAAAAAATTTTCCACAAACATTTTCACCTGATCATCTTGAGAATTCTTTTGTTATTCAAAGCATTTTCAAAGAACAAAAAAGATGGAAATCACTTGGAACAAGGTCTGGTGAATATGTTGTATGGAATAGGAAAGACCAGTCAAAATCCAATTTCTTTTTGTGCAGGATCCAAGTTGAATGTAGCTTTGTGCTATCATGGAAAGAATCACAACATTTCTATTGATTAGTGTGGGGTATTTTCAGAGAAGATTTTAATGAACACATTGCAGCAGTTGAGAGTATAAGTTTGCATTGAATGTCTGGTTACAGTTTAAAAATTAAAAATGAATAAAACTGCAGTGATCCAAACGTAAAAACAGAATAAATTTTCTTCCATGAAGCTCTGTATTTGGTATAGGCTGAGGAGATTCATCCTTGTCAAATCACCACCTTTTCCAAAGAACATTGCCATAAAAGAGCCATTCTTCATCACCTGTAATGATATTCTTCAAAAACAGGTCATTTCTTTGCCTTGTCACAATGGATATGCAACCTTCCTTATTCTTCTCACTATGAGTATGAGGAAACCAGATACCTTGCTTGATCCCTTTCCTATCTTTTTCAAGTAGCAGCAGATTGTGGATTGGGATGTGTTGAGATCAAGTGCATTTTCCCAATTTGTGTGGATTGTATTCCACCAATTTTCTTAAAACATCTTGATCAAGATATGAGTCTTGGTCTGAGTAGATCGCTCAACGAGTTATTGCCAAAACAAAACTTTCAAAACCAATTTTGGACAAGGTGATCAGTTATGATACCTTAGCCATAAACGCTATAAGTTTTCTTTGCCGTATCTGTGAGATTTTTTTGGTTATTCTTAAACTCTCACAACATTACATGTCGAATATGCATTTTGTATTTCTCCATTTTGTGGGCAAGAGATCATGAGATTAAATAATGAATCACACCCTTTTATTATTGAAACAAAAATGGCTGATGAAGGTATTTGGTAACCATATAATTTCTGAATGAGTTTAAAGTACTGGAAGTTTGAAATGCATAATTACAACTTTATTTTAAAAACAAAAATTATTTTATTATAACTGCATTTCAGGCAAATATATCTAAAATGAATTATACTTTGCTGATGATTTTCCACAATTTTTCATATTTTCTAGTTTATACTAATTTAAAATAAAGCAGAATTAGGTAAAAAACTAAAGCTGAGATATCAGCAGTTGTAGCAGTATTAGTAGTAATTATTTTTAGTTGTAGTAGAGATATTACCAGCAGCAGCCGATTCTAAGTAGACAGAGGAAATAAAGGCTAATGTTACCATCTTATTTTGTGTCACATTCCTTTATTAGTTCTTTTAACATGTCCAAAAAACTTACAAACAAGGGAACAGAAAATTAACAAAGCTTTTTATATTATATAAGATTATGATCATTGCTGAAATGAATTTTAAAAAGAGAGGTAACTGGAATCTAGTTCAGCTGATAATAAATAGTACAACCTTCACTCGAAATGTATGTCCCCCATAAAAAATACTTTTTTCTACACTTATGGGAACTATTCATTTCAAATAAACAAACAAAAATTCATAATTAGATTTTTTAAAAAATCAGTAACTCAGTCGCAAATTTCAATTCTGGCATCCAACCATTAACTTTGGGCATACAACATAAAAATAAATTGCCTGGAGCCAATTTTTAGATATTTATGTGACTGTTGATATTGTTTGGACATAGTACAAAACAGATCACATGACAACTAAATTGATTAAAGAGCCAGTCACAATCCAATATTTTTCCTTTTTTTTTTCTTTTTTGACACTTTAAGAGCTGGCAGAAGGTTATAAATAAAAAAAGAAGAAGCAAAGTAGAGAAATTGGAGGCAAAAGCTCAGAGCAGCATGTAGATCAAATTATCTTTCTGCTCACTCACCTTTTGCTCCAATACGATAAGCAGTCGACTGCATAATCTTTCTATGCCTGGCAATTACTGCTTTGTTCAGTCACACAGATAGACACACATTTGCCATGTACAACAGATACGTAATAATATCAAACTGTCCACTTTCTTCTGGGATGAAAAATTTCACTCCAATGGCTATACTATTTGTACTTAAGAGCTAAAGCATAAAAAGAAAATTTGAAATTATCTTTTTTATTCAACATTTAATTTTAATTCTAACTGAGAATCCTGAAACCTGGCAGATGAACCAGTTAAACAGTATTTTACAGTAATTTTAAAGTTTGAAAGTTATCATTATTAAGGGAAAAAAGATCAATTATTGTAAGTCATATAATGATCATTTAAAAGAGGGAAAATAGATTTACTCATACCATCTAACAATTATTCAGGATATATGAGTTGCCAGAAATATATTGCCCAGTCAGCTGGGGCTGTATAATACACCGACTGAACCTCTGCAGAGGGGTAAGCCCCCCCCCCCCAATGAGTGTCCTGGATATGATCGTAAACAATCTGATGGTGAGGTTCCAGTGACGCAGGGGCTTTGGGGAATATGGAGCACCCCTTCATTGCCATTGCTTCCAGGTCTACTCTGGCCCCATGTGGTAGCACCTGATAGGGTCCTATCTATGGGTTAAATAGAACTAACGGCATACTTATGATACACTGAATTGTTTTACTAAACTGAATTGCTTGAAATAGAAATATTTTTGACGCATTTACATTTAAACTGCATGCTTATGCTAAATGGAATTATTTGAAATAGAACTGTTTTTGACATTGAAACTGTACTTACCCTAGACTGATTTGTTTGATATTGAACTGTTTTAACATTTAACTGTGTGTAAACAAAATTCATACTTATACTTAGCTGAATTAGAACTGTTTGAATAAACTGAATAGCTTGAAATAGAAATGTTTTTAACAATTAAACTGTACTTACATTTAAAATGCATACTTATGTTAAACTGAATTGTTTGAAATAGAACTATTTTCATAAAAATGGATTTGGTGTTAAATAACCTACAAAGGTTGACATGCCATAAAACCCAACCAACAACCAGAATCATGACCACCAATTTTTTTTTGTAACTAATGAGAACTCAAAATGTGTTTATGATCCTTTTTTTTTAATACTAAACTGGATACTTTGTGCCCATCAGGTAAGCTAAACTAAATCTTTTTTTTTCTTTTTTTTGATATAAAAAGTAGACACCTAGAAGAAAATTTTCTGACCAGAAATCAAAGTTATGAGATTTTACCCATGATTTTTTTCCTCTGATTTTTCCAGTGACCAAAATATCAAGATTTAAAAGAAAAATGTCAGAAATAATACTTCAGTGCATTTCAAAAATCTTATAAATAAAACAAATGAAAATAAACTTATATAAATGAAAAATACAGTTGAAAGTATGTCTCCCTTGTGGATATACCAAGAATTATCTGTAGTTAGTGACAGCTTTCTCTGGAAGTAGTCTGGGGTCATTAAATGGTATAAAAGTGCATAGTTCCTAATTCAAACTCTTCTTCTATGAGGACCAATGTTCTCTTAACATAGAACATTTTTTTCTTTTGTCAGAATTTTTGGCCTCTTTCTTCCTCCTATCGATCCTTTGTTCCAAACACAATGAATGTTCCAATGAACTCTCTTTTACATTCTTTTATTAATTGGTTCTCTCTTAACAAAGAAAGTATTTTACTGATAACAGTTTCCACAGCCTAAACACTTTTACAGTTTTTATGAAATAAATAAGGGTAGTTTCAAAGACATATTTCTTAGTAGTCCATTTGTCTTAGTCATTTTGTCATTCTGTTTATATACTTTTAGCATGTACTAAAATTTAAACACACACACACACACACACACACACACACACACACACACACACACACACACACACACACACACACACACACACACAATGACCTGGGAGACCAGGGTTCAATCGCAGGTCGAGTCATACCAAAGACTCAAAAAAATGGTACTTGGTGCCTCCTTGCTTAACACTTAGCCTTTACAAGGTACAGATCAAGGGTAAAGTGGAGCAATCCAGGGAAAGAAGTAGCACCCTCCCCTACACCACAGTGTAGTAGCTATCAAAAAGAGAGCCTTTTGGTCACCCTTGTGTATGGTTACCTACTTACTTATATATATAAAGTAAATAAGGACTGAGAATATCCAAAGAACGAGTGTTCAATGCACAGCTATTTAATACAAAATATACCTGCTGAGAAAAATATGTATTTTGTTTAAAAAACAAGAAATTTAGAAATAGGATTCCATTTCCATAATAAATCTATTTAGCTTATTCATAAATGCTTGACAATTATTGCTTTTATATATGTATGTTCAATTAAAATTAGTAAATTTCATAGTTGGATAAAATCTAAAATGTTAAATAAAATCTGAAACAGTATATAAAACAAACATACATGTATATGCATATGTGTGCATGTGTATGTGCACGTGTCTGTATGTGCAATTAAAATATGTAATCTCACTACTTGCTAAAATTTGAAAGGTTTGATAAAATCTGAAACAATATGTATACACACACACACACGTGTGTATATGCATGTGAGTGTGTGTGCTCACATGCATGTGCCTGTCTGTATAGCAAATTAAAATATGTAAAATTACTGATAGATAAAATCTAAAAAACGTGATTATCTCCATAGTATAATGGCTAACATGTTGGACTGTGGCTTTGATGTTAGTGAATTCAAATCCCAGACATACTATTATGTTTACCTTTGGACTAATATACCCATGAAAAAGGTATAAACCTCCTTATTCCCCCAGCTATAGATAAAATAGTACCGTTACTGTTTTTTTAAAAGGAAGGCTTTGACATTAAATAACCCGTGAAGGCTGACATGCCATTAAAAATAAAGAAACCAAAGAAACAAAAATGTTGAATAAAATTTTGACAGTTGTAAAACCAGCAAAAATATTGCTGTGCTCTATGCACAAAAGAGCAGATATCAATTATTCCAATAAAATATCAAAATCAGATATTTTAAGATATATGAAATAAAACCATCCACTCACAATTCAAATTTTCACATAACTGATCTTCAGGTGAGCATATGCAACCACATCTTAACAACTTTTGTCTATCATGAGAATTGTATAAATTAATTTGTTACCAATTTTCCCCATTAAATTGTCATATTTTCTTAATGTATTCCTTAAATGAAGTCTGTTTAAAGAATTGGAATGAGATAAACTGTACTTCCCACAACCATTTCAGTAGGGTGTAAGTCCCCAAGGAGTTGTGGCTAATGTGCTTGACCATGACATCATCTTGAGAGAGTTCAAACTCTAGTCATGTTATCATGTTTACTTTCAGACAAATACCTTTGGGAAATCTATAAACTCCATTATCTCCCCACTCATAGTTTAAACAGTAGCATGACTATTCTTTTACAAAAATGGTTTTGCCATCAAATAACCCATGAGGGTTGATATGCCCTTAAAAAAGAAACTGAATCAAAACTATTTCAGTAACCTAAAAGAACTTTAAGTGCCACCTTTTACAATTTTACTTTGTCATTAAAAAAGGAAGTAACTTAATATTTTGTCATTGCTGCCCCATTCAGAACATTGTTTCTATTTTAAGTTTTCATTTGAGAGGCTTTTATGGCTTTTCAAAATTGTAGAACCAACTAAACAATAATATGACTTCATTTAAAATCCCTTTTTATTAAAACTGTTAGCAAATTTTTTGTTAATTCTTTTTTCAACCCAATGGGACAATAGCTTCAAAGACAGTTTTATGCTCTTCAAAATCCACAAAGATAATTTGAATATAGCAAAGAAATTATTTGAACACAAATATATATATATATATATATATATATATATATATATATATATATATAAAGAAAATAGAAAATTATATATATATGAAGAAAATAGAAAATAAAGTATTCCAAAAGTGATGAATATATCATGATGGAACGTCAATGTTAAAACGTTTCGGATTTTAATAAACCTTCATCAGGTCTTTAAGATAGTGAAAAATGTTGCTTGAACAACGATGGATGTTTTAAAATCCAGGTGAAGGTTTATTAAAACCAAAACATTTTAATGTTGACTTTCCATCAAAATAAACTCATAATGTTTGGTATACTTTGTTTTTCTATTTTCTTCATACTGTTGGATTCATTTACATAATTTACACACACACACACACACACATATATATATATATATATATATATATATATATATATATATATATATATATATATATATATATATATTCATTTATTATTGAAAGATGTCACAATTTTATTTCATAAGATATTTTTAAAGTTCTATTTATCTATTAGTGATACTATATGTTCTATCAGATATTCTTGAGCCTCAAAGATTTACTACTGCAGTATGTGTAAAATATATACCAGTAAAACATAAATGTGAAAAAAAAACGTAGTCTTGTAGTAAGTTTTCCACAGAATTGAAACTTTGACAGCACTGAACTCATTTTCAAATGACAGCAAAGTGTCTGGATAGAAAATCAAATAATAGTCTCAACTGTTTGAAAGCAGAAATAATACAATTCCCTTCCCCAAGGTCATTCTAAGATATAAATCAGACAGAAATTTTGTAATATCACTAGCATATTCTCTTAAGAATAAACTTTTTTAAAGAAATTTTGATGCCAAGTGAATATTTTGATTATTTTCTGTGTAAAAAATGTAGAAGATATATATAGAGTATAAGGAGCACTCTAAAAGTAATGACTCCCACTTTATTTTACCAGAATGCTGTTGCTATCTGTAACAATGAAAAAAAATTATGTTTTTGGTGGGAATATTCAACCTCTACTGTCACACCAGAAACATTTACCTCTGACATCATGCGATAACATGATTAAATAAAAGGCAATACTTTTAGTGAGACTCTCTAATAAGTACTGCATATAGGCTCTTATTCATCACAGAAAAACATGTTGCTTGCTGAAGTGACTGAGTAGACAAATTAGTTTTGTAGCTGAAAACTTGCTCTATCCAATAATGTTACGGTGCTTCTTATATATGCTGAAGTTTTCATGGAAATCAACAGAAAGCATTACTTTTGAAATCTTCCCAAAATTATAAATTTTGCAAACTCTCACTTAAAAACTTATTCCATGTTTGTATTTTCTTGACTCTTATAAGATGCAACACAAAGTCAGTTTTTCAGCAACGTACAACTGGTTTGAAATCAAAGTTTTTCATCGACTAGAACGGATGCCATACCAGGCTGAAAGAGCTTAGTTTGTCCAATCATTTACCAATAACTGGAAGGAGACTTGTATTAATATCCTTTTCTAGGGTATTAGAACTACGTGAAATGCAAACAGCCTCATTCAGGATTTGAACTCTTGTAGCCAAGTCCATTTTCTATGATGATAACTGATGCACTGCATCTGCTTCTTTAACTTATTCCATGATCACATGTACTGTGTTGTCATGGAACAGTTCACTGTTACTTGCTGTAAATTGTTCCTAAAGAAGACCTGAGAAAACTTTTTTGACTTTATGTAAAGATGGAAAGGAGGACAGAAATATCTTTTAATTATTTATACACTCTTTATTTAGAACTTTGATTTTGGCTTGGAAGATATGGATTTTCAGAGAGATGGTTATAGAAAATTAATTTGAAGAATTCTTCGCAAATCTTTTCTTGTGTCACAGTCAGTGGAATGGAGAAGGCACCAAGCTTTCTTAACACGTTTATAAATCTTTTATTATTACTTCTGGAGGATTGTCTGGAATACAGGTCATGATTTTACAAGCCAGTTGTCAGGAAGAAATAATCTTTGCTAATGGCAAACTGTAACTCTCACATAAATTCATATCTTCAAATCTCTGAGTTTATTCTTCTAAATGAAAACCAGGTTCATTCATCTTCTATTAAAATTTTGACTGTCACTTTCTCTGTTGTATTTGTTCTCTATCTATGGTTGCAGATATGAAACAACCTGTCAACTTTATATACTTGAAGGTACCTTTTGATATGGCTGCTCATAATTTGTTATCCTGCACCCAAGGACTTTGAGGTCACACCCAGATCACCACATCATACAGCTCTCTGTAAGCAATAAAACAACTTATCTGTTATCGACTATATAACACATGTAAAACACTCCATAAGACTTCACTGTATTATTATTATTATTATTATTATTATTATTATTATATATTTAGGAGGTACAGATGACATAATGCTGACCAATAACTAGTAAATGGAATCCGTGAGTTATGCTCAAATCCCTGTTGAGGCTGTTTGTTTTCACTTTGAATTAATTTCTTTAGTAAAAGAATAATATGGTAGTGCTTTAATGTTTGAAATATACTTTAGCCATGAAAGTTAATATCAGGTTTTGTCCATTGTAATCATCCATACTTCAGCTATACCATGAGACACTCATAAATGACCACAGTTTAAACATAGTTTTGGATTAGGAAAGTTGACTCTATAACCATTTGATCTTTGAAATGAGTTGATAGACAAAACACTTGCAATAAACAAATGTATTCTTTGCTATATTTCAAATTAAAAGTAATGTCTTTTTTCAAAACACATTTAAGTAATCATAATATTGACTGATTTTTGTCAGATACTATCCTTCTACATTTATAAAAGATTTTTAATTATTGAGGTTAAATTCTTTTCTTGGAAAACGTCAGTTATGGTATTACAGAAGTTAATTTTAGGTGACAAAAACTGACATTAAAAACAGCCTACTTTACATATGCAATTGTAATTTTCCTTTCTTTTGATAAAAATTTGATAAATTTTCATGCTATTAAAACTTCCTTATGCTTTAAAATTTTAATAAAAATATCTGAGCTTATTGCTTCAATGTCTTATATTCTTGATACTTAACCGTTTCACATGGGCAACATACACATAATATAATTTTCTGCAATATATTTTAGGGCTATATGTATATTCTTAGATATGAGTAAAAGCAGTGTAACATATTCTGTGTATTACAAAGCAATGGAACTGGCTTTTATATATACAGAGTGATACTTCTTGAAAAATCTTGTGTACAATTTTTGGCTTATTGGATAATATAAAATTTGTCTCACTATCCTTTCTCATTGGTAAGGCAAATTTTTTTACCAAAGCATTACTGTAAGCATCTTTTGCAGCCTTGCAGGAAATTAATTTTTTTTTTCATTAAAGGAATTCAATAAAGAGTAGAATAAATGGTAATCCAAAGTGGTAATATCAGCTGAATGCAATGGATGAGTGAAAACTTCACAACAAAACTGTAGAAATCTTTAACTGGTCACCCAAGCAGCTTGAAGTCTAGCATTATTCAAATGGAGTATTACAATCTTTCCCTAAACAAATTCTGGATACTGTTTATAACTTTCTGCCTTTGATTTCTGTACTTATTCAAATAACTTATTTGTGTTCTACATAATATGTTCAGATGGAGTTTTACCGTATAGAAACACCAAACTTTGTTGCAGATAGTGGTAGTTTATTATGCTTTTCAGGCAATTTATTGCATTCTACATTGTTGTAAAGTACTCACTTTTCATTGTCCATGAAAATTTACTTTAATCAATACCAAAATGAATAAAAAGTTGTATCTTGGTAGTTTAGATTGTTCAGCTTCTTTTTCATCATAGGCATTCAAAAAGAGAAGGCACAAGTTTTTATTCTAAAGAAAAAGGATTATGAATTATTTTTCATTCTAATAATCTGATTTCCATATAATTAAATTTAACTAATTAGGGCTATAGGTAGTTATTCAGTGTTAAAATAATTACTATGTTTTATTCTGCCTAGTCAGCTGGAGTTGCAGAATACACCAACTGCATCTCTGCAGAGGGGTAAGACTTCCCTAATGAGTATCCTGGATATGACTCTAAACAATCTGATGGTGAGGCTCCAGTAACGCTGGAGCTTTGGGGAATGTAGAGTACCCCTTTATTGCCATTGCTCCCAGGTCCACTTTGGCCTGAAATTGGGTCCTATCTATGGGTTAAATAGAACTAAACTGCATACCTATGCTAAGCCGAATTGTCTGAAATGGAACTGGTTGACTAAACTGAATAGCTTGAAATAGAAATGTTTTTGACAATTAAACTGTGTACTTACATTTAAACTGCATACTTATGCTAAACTTAACTGTTTGAAATTGAACTGTTTTGACATTTAACCGTGTGTAAACAAGATCTATACTTATATTAAACTGAATCAGTTGAATTTGAACTGTTTGACTAAACTGAATTGCTTGAAATAGAAATGTTTTTGACAATCAAACTGAGTATTTATGCTAAACTGAATTGTTTGGAATAGAACTGAATATTTGTATAAAAATAGATTTGGCATTAAATTACCTGCAATTGTTGATATGCCATAAAAGCAAACCAAACCAAAATCAAACTTAGCTTTAATTTTTATGACTAAGAAATGAGAAAAAAACAAACAAAAATGTTTAAATACATTTCTTCAGAAACATCCACTTAAATTTAAAAAGATATTTCTCAACAAAACTCAATAATTTTTCATCAAACAATATTTCTCCTAAACTGTTCTACCAACAGCAAAGAACACAGTTTTAACCTCACCTTGTCATTCGAGGTTGTAATATATGCCAACTGCACCTCTGCAGAGGGGTAAGACCCCACCACCTATGAGTGTTCTGGATATAATATTAAACTATTTGATTGTAAGGCTTCAGTACTGGACTTTTAGAGTACTCTTTCATTACCATTACTCCCAGGTCCATTCTGACTTGGACTGGTAGTACCAGTTAAGGTCCCATCAATGTGTTAAACAGAATTATTTAACTGAGTGAGAACAAATGATTAATATCAAATAGAATTATTTGTGTTAAATAGAAATACTTGAAACCATTTAATTGTATGCAAATAAATGAGCTTTGGCTCATTCAAAAATGTTACCTACAAACTATTTGCTTACAAATCATAAATATATATACGTAAACAGGATTTGGCATTGAATAACCTGCAATTCTTGGTATTTCATAAAACACAGCCAAATTAAAATAAATCTACTTAACTATAGCTAGAGGGGAAAAAAGATGGTTTCATGCCTTTCCTAAGGCTATTTGTATAGAGGAAGCACAAACAACCTTGGCCAGTTTTAGAACTTAGTTTGTTTAGTCCATTTACTGTAGTGATAACCCTTATGCATCATGCGTTTCCATAATAAATTGAAAATCTTTTAATTTAATGATTTTGCATCTTATCTTTCTTTATTTAGATTACCAAGAGAAAAGTAATATTATTCTGGCAATAATTGAACTCTTCCTAAACTGAACCTTTTTCAAATTTACTGTGTATAGTGAAATATTAACCCTATGAATTCAAAGAATTAAAAACAAAAAACATTTATTACTAATTCTGTATGTTGAGAATTGAAAAAGAACAAAAAGATTCCAAGGGTCATGAATTATACTATATATACAAGTTCTAGTAGAATGATCTATCAAATTTAGAATTGTCACTGTGTAGGTGCTTATAGCTGTGTGTAATTGACAGAAATGTTTTTGAGCAGCAGCAGTCATATCATTTCAGATTCAGTTTTACATAAAATGGTGACCATCATGTGTGTGTAATTGAAACCGAGGTAAAACATGATAACTCTACGATTGCAATGCCACAGATATTTCATAAGTATTTTGGAGTAGGTCTGCACAGAAGAATTTCTGATGAGAATAACTTATTGTTGTAGTTTGGAAATTTCAGAGAAACAGATCTTTCTTTAAAAAGGCAATCGCTCAATATAGCTCACAATCTTTAAACATTAAGGAACTGCTACAGAACTTCAGGAGTGTATAGCATGTGTGAGGGCAAATATTAGTACAATATAATATTTAAAACAAAGTGATGACAATAAAAAATCAAATTGACAAATATTCTGCTTTCTCATCTAAAAATTGAATTTTAAATATTGCCTTTTTTTGTTAACATTCCAAACCCAAGAGATCATTCTACTGGATCCTGTATAATTGATAAATCTTAATAGCATTTCATTGAAAAACAGGAAAAACTGATTGTTAGTGGTCAAAAATTAATGAAACTATTACTAAGATAATTACACAACTAATAATGGAATTACTTTTATTAGTTAGCCATTTGGTCAAGAAAATCCCTGGAAGTCATCTCCTTTGAAACCAAATCCTTCATAAATACTACCCCAAAAAAGAATTGTGACATTGGAACACTTAGAAAATGTCCTTCTTGGTTTTAGAATTTTGCTGTAAATAAACTAATAATTATCTATCCTAATTGATGAGACAACATTAAATTATTCCATAATATTTTCCTCAGCATGGCTTGAAATAAATTATACCAATGATTTAAATAATTTAACGTTTTAGGAATATTTTATGAGCTAGAATATTCAGCTATCCAAGAAAAAGTGTTTTGTATCCTATCTGTTAGTTTTTATTTACTGCTAAATAAAAAAACAAAGTGAACTAGTTCAATATTTTTTGAAAAGGTAGCATATATATATATATATATATATATATATATATACCCTCCACACTATCATATTATATATATATATATATATATATATATATATATATATATGTAACGTGAAAGAGAGAGTAAGAGAGGGAGAAATAGTAGAAAGGTGATTGAGGGAGAATAAAGTTGCAATAACCTGATAGATGATTTGAACCAATATATATATATTAAGTGCTTGTTTAAGGTTTGCAAATATTCTAATAAAATTGTCCAAGTCTTTCCTAATCTTGTTATGAAGTAATACACATAACCTCAAAGCCTCTGCAACATTTTTATGGGAGTAAATGGATGCATTAATATCCAAGGAGGACATACAGCTATTTGATATGATTCTAAGTATAGTTGCTATACCTCTTATTTTAGAACCTGTGCAAGCATTGATCAGTATATATACGTGGTGCATATATATTGGTTATTCCCTAAGCTCAGAGGCTGTCATTATGAGACAATTGAGGAGATAAAATAGGATGTGATGAAGGTCATTGACACACTCACACAAGAGGATTTCCATGGGGCCTTCCAGAAGTTGATAGAATGGTACAACACGTGCATTGCAGCCAGAGGAGATTACTTCGAAGGGGACTAGAGTTTCATGTGTATACTATCAATAAAAGTGCCCATATGAAAAAAGTCTGGAAACTTATTTAATGACCCTTGTATGATCATTTCCTGTAATCTTGCTGTATTGTATATTTAAACTAGAGTAAACTGAAACACATATTCAAGGAATTTTATTTTCCATCAGTTCATACATATGGATATATCACTGTATTCATTCTTTTTTTTATTTTTTTGAAGATATCAAAGTAATTTTAGTATTACAGTAGTTAGAAATTTGATAAAGAAACTCACCAAAAGTCAGCTTCTTTGCAAAAGAATCCTTCAAAAATATGACCTTATAATTCTGCTGGCCAATTTCATTAATTGCCACAAAGTTTAATGAAATATTTTACATATATTATCTACAGGTTGCTAATTCTTATGCTTAAGTTATATTATTCACTTCAAATAGTTTGAAAAAACTGTCTATATCAGTTTATTTTTATGTCTGGAAGCAAATTAGAATAAGCAATAAAAACCGGATATGAAAAAAAAAGTGAAGTGTTTATCCATGGCTTCTAATTGATTCTATTCATGTTTGGTCAGCTGAGATCTGTATTCTTTCCTCCCTAATAATTCCATGGAAAACTCTTTTTCTGTTGGTAGACATCATCATCCCAAGCATACATAAACTTCCACTTGGTTCACCAGCAAGAATATTGCCAAACTCTCTTGCAGCTGAAAAAACATCTTTAAGAATTGAACAAAGATGCCAGACTTATGAATATAGTTATTTTTTTATAAATATATTACTTCTTTCTTCCTGCTTGATTGTCCACAAAATTATTTTTTCAAAAACAGAAACCTCGGTTATATTTTATAATCTCTGTCCTTCATTCAATATATATATATATATATATATATATATATTCACACACACACACACACACACACACACACACACACACACACACACACACATATATATATATGCATACACACACGCACACACACACACACACACACACACACACACACACACACACATATATATATATATATATATATTCCCAGCTATGGGTTAGATAGTATCACTGCTGTTCTACAAGGATTGCTTTAGCATTAGATAACTCATGAAGGTTGATATGCCATTAAATAAACAAGCCAAACACATATATGCACTCATATATATGTAAATATAAACATCCACACACACACACACACACACACACACATATATATATATATATATATATACACATATGAATACAGTATTGTCTATAAATGAGTATACCTTATCAATTCTTATAAATTGTTCATTTTCTTTTAAACCAAAAATACCCCAATTTTATTATCTCTTGTTGAACATTATACAATTAAAATGGATATTATTAGTAATTATCTACATTCAAACTCTTAAGCCAAAAATAAAATTGCATGTGTATATATACATGGTGTACTAAACTAGTACATATTGATACTTTTGTTTAATTTTATCCTATTTTCATGTTTATTGTTTTATCAAAACTCTTAAATCTTTTTACATGTATTCAAAAACCAATAAGAATTTATCTTGGAGCAAAAGAAAAATGAGATTTGAATGTGCATCTCCAGCATTTGGGTGTGTGTCTGACTACGGCTCTGCTTTTTATTTTAGGCCATAGGGCCAGCTTTTCTGATATAATCTGTAAGAAGTTGTCACCATCAAATTGGTGCTTAAGAACAGTTAATTTACCTGGCCTTCTCAGCGGGGATTTGAGTGTGTTATCTCTTCATCTGCCTCAGGTATTTTCTTGTTTTTGGACAAGACACAGCAAAAAATGAGGCAAACCAGGCCTCAGAGGTTCCAACCTGACGGCAAAACTTTGCAATTGTAAAGCTGTGAGTCAGAGTAGTTATTATTCATTAACAAATTTTAGAGTAGTTTTGCTCAAGGCCAGAAATATTAGGCACATAGGGAGAATCAAAGTTACCAATAACAGTCTGTAAGCTTTACTAATTTACCATTACCCACGAAAGAAGGTCAAAGTAGTCTGATGTATTTAAACATTTGTAGAAAGAAGCCTAATGATTAGAAAGAAGTTAAATATAGAAAGATGCCAATTGATTAATCTGCAAATCTTATCAGAAGCTTATTCTTTATTTTTGGTTCATGTTTATGATTTAACAATGAAAAAATACAATGTCATCCCAAAATATACTCAAACCTAATATTCTTTTACACAAGTGATGTCATAATTTTATAATTTTGAATAGAACATTTTACAATCAAAACGGGTGATATGACGTCTTATTTATAACAAACTCTACAGCATTGAAACTCTTCAACTAAAAACATGAATGTATTGGTCCCAAAATAATATATAGTTATGCAATTTTATTTTTATCAAAAATATCATTATTATCAAAAATAATTGCACATGACAGAAACAAGATTTAACATTTATATTTCTTTTTATCTTTTGGGATTGATATTATTCTGAGAAAAATCTAACAATTTTCTTAAAAAATATCTTTTAATTCAAGCAGTGACATTTAAAAGATTCATTGATTTAAACATTTTTAATTTTTTTAGTCTCGATTGTAATATGATTATTCTTTAGAGTTATCTTATTAAGCTGATATTGTTCTATAAGAAAATTTTGTTGGATTTGACAGGGATTTTTTTATTCAAATGTCTAACACTTAAGCGATTTATCAGTTAAAACTTTCTTTTCCTTTTTGTCAGTATTGTTAGTTGTAAGTAAGCAATAATGCTATATAATTATTCTACATCACCAGTTCCCAGAAATAACAATGAGTGTAAATTGGAATGTTTAATTAAAAATAAATTATTAATTTTTTATATAATAATTTGTTTTTTTTACTTTTGATGTTTTTGAATTTAAATTCTGTATTATCAGTTACATCTTATTGTAACATGGCTGGTAATTATATATGATAAACAACTTTTCTACTAAAGAAGCAATTTTTTTCTGCACTAAAACCTTTAAAGCATATAGCAGGATGTTTATTGGTATAAGGAAATGAATTTGACAAGCCAAGTTCAAATGGTAGATGAGGCATGTTTCCCTTCATGTTAATGCTCTTGTGAAAGGCATGAATCCATCTCTTCTTTCTCTTAGGTAAGAATAAATAATAGACTAAACTCAGCTTTTTAGCCTTGATAAGACAATTGTTCTACAAGAAGGAAAAAACTCTGAATTCAAAACTAAGGGTTATGCAGTGAACAACTCCAGCCCCCATAAAAACCAACCTTCTATGAAAATCCAGTATTATCAAAGACATTGTATAGTTGTGTCTCTATGCTTTCAATGGTGGTGTGGGATATTTACATTAAAACCTTTCTCTAGATTCAGGGAATATGCATACCAGATTTGAAAATTCAATATTAAATTGTCCAGTGGTTCTCTCTCTCTCTCTCTCTCTCTCTCTCTCTCTCTCTCTCTCTCTCTCTCTCTTCCCCAAAAAGTTTCCTGGATATGACACTAACCAATCTGATGGTAAGGTTTCATTAATGCTGGAGCTTAGGGGAATGTGGAATACCCCTTCATTGCCATTGCTTCCAGGTCCACTCTGGCCCACAGTGATAGCACCTGATAGGTTCTATGTGTCAAATAGAACTAAACTGTGTGCTGATGCTAAACTAAATTGTTTGAAATAGAACTGTTTTTCACATAGAATATATGTACTTATTCTAAACTGAATTGTTTGTAATAGAACTAATTTTTGACATTGAAACTGTATACTTATGCTAAACTGAATTGTTTGAAATAGAACTCTTTATATATATATATATATATATATATATATAAATGGATTTGGCATTAAATAACCTACAATGGTTGATATGTCATAAAACCAAACCAAACCAAAAATTAATAAAGCTCCTTTTACTCAAGCAATGGCAGGTACTCTTACTAGTTGTTTTATATTTCTATTCATTCTCTAGAAAAAATATATTCACTTTACATTGTGTCATATGTACACTCTAATACACCCTGTCAAAAAATTTATTTGCAAAAGAATATTCACATTTTTTCATGCATGTTACTTATATGAATTTATTCAAAAAATTTTTTTAATTTTTCATCTTAAAATTCATTACCCAGATATACTTAACTGAAATCATGTGTCAGATTTTAAATATGATTTCACTTGTTAACATGGATGGACACCTCTCACATTTTGAGCAAACTTTTAGGTGTGGAAAAGATTTATTCACTGAAAACTGGAAAAATTTAATCCAGATGTAAGCATGGCTGATTTCTTTTCCTCCATCCTAACCACCAGAATCAAGTCCAATATATCTATTTATACAATGAACAGTAATTTTTTTTGTTTCTTTCTGGCTTTTGTCTGTAACAACTATTAGGATCAAAGTGTAGTAACTGTGTACCATGCCAAGGATTAAACTAATAAAAACTTATAACCCTATGCCTATAACCCTCTCTAACCGGTGCTCCTTGGTGAAAAATAGCAAAAAATGTCAAATGTTGTATTCTGTTATTCAATATTTTGATTGGCCATGTTGTTATCATTTACTAAGCTTAGATTATCTTAGTACAATGCTTAAAAGTATGGATCAGCCAGTGAGAATTGAACTCACAAGCAATATATCATTTTTGGAGTGGTGAATATTCAAATTTCTGTTTCTTTCATCTTATTTCCTTGTATTTTGGATATGATAATACAAGAAAAATTGTTTGGGGGTGTTCTTATTAATTGGCCTTCGGGCTTTTGACCTTGTGTCAAGTCGTGTCTGGTGGGAGGCAGCGACAAATATAGGGTGTTCTTATTAATGGAGTGGCCCTGTATTTTATATGGATTTATGTATGTTTTTCTTTCAATTTTGTATTTATTTTTAAGAAAGTATTAAATTTCATACACTTTAAAATAGAAAATGTTTTCATCTATATGTTTTATAGCTTATTCTTTTAAAAAGAAGCATGTGATTTTCAGAATCTCAGATACTATACTCCAAAGGACCAAGTCTGTTGAATGAAATTATGATAATTAAAAACAAAGAACTCAGACTGTCACACTCTGCATACGGAGACACCTTTTTATACCCGTCCTTCTTACACTCTCACATAAACCAATATGGCTTTTTGTTTACTTCCTGTCCTTGATTATTGCTCTCTCATCTTGAGAGTATCAGGGGAGGTAACTGGCATGTCTTAACAATGATGGTAAGCAAAACAAATGATACCATTCTGATCCTGGACAGAGTTATTTGTTTTTAAGTAAATAATCCTTTATTTTACCACAAGAAATATGCTTGTTATCTTTATAATGTTTGTTTTTAGGGTTAGCATTGTTGACAAAAAATATCCTTCTTATAATATCAAATTTATTTGAACAGAATATTCCATCTTTTTTGAAAGAAAAAATTGAATAGAATATAAAATATAAAAAATAAAACTATTTCCCTTTGGTACATTTATATAAGCCAAAAAAATCAGATAAGAAAAGTCTGCATCGATTTCAAAATTATTTTTGTAACACAGGTGATGAAAATTTCATAGTAAACTTTCTCAAGAAGATAATTTATAAGAATTTTGTATTTAAATTCATGACAGATCTATAGATACAGACCATGGCATAATATTTTGACTATTATTTTCAACTTTTAGAAGAGCCATTAATACACTAAATATTGTTTAGATTATAGACCTGATGGGAACTGATGGTACGATTGTCAAAAATATTGGGTTAACAACATCAAAATGGCAAAGTTCAACAGTTCAAATACTATTTGGCTCAATTTTTTGTCGATTTTGGTTTTCAGTGGAACATTTTTACTAAAGGGTGTCAAAAGTTTTGCAATATTTTGGCTGCTATGAACGCTTTTCCGAAAGTCATGAAGGTGACAAATGATACTAGATTATTAGATGCAAAGCTCACCTGATACTCTCTGAGTGCTACTGGCCAGATTTGCCCCGGACATTTGGAGCACAACCTTGAAATCCACGTTTTCATTTAGCAGATCTTGCCTGATCACTGAGGTTCTTGCGACCTGAACAAAATTTCTTAAATCTTTAGGTTACTGTACTGTCATCAACTGCAATTTCAACTTTTGCTCAACAAATGATTTTGGTTGCTTCCATGATGTTATAGCCCTGTTCAAACTCTTAAAGCCTAAGTTCTCAGACTACTTTGCATGTTCATTTGTGTGGCTTTCAAATTACATACAAAATGAAGCAATGATCAATGTGTTAGTGCACCAACTATTCTAATACAACCAAACAGATGGTACCTTCCACAGCTTAAACTGCTTCAGTCATGTTATATACGAACCACAAACAAACACAAAAAGATATTGCTGAACTTTTGACTCACCTGAATAGATTACACCGGTTCAACCTTTGTTGCGTAGCCATATACACGAATATGGCCATGTGCAAAATAGACATGTAATGTTCATTAACGATAGAACATATAAAGAACATAGGAATCTCGGAATTCGAAAACACGTAATGACTTCTAGTTCAGGTACAAAACCTTTTTATTAACTTTGAGTTAAAGGTTTCGACGTAAGGAGGAGAGACACAATCTTCTATGCTGTCTTATTCATTTGGCCCCCAACTCGAGCGGCCCCCCATAGGGTGCACGTTCGCCTCGCGCCTGCGAGCTCCAAAATCGATCCTTCTCGTTTGGCGTCTAAAACCCGACTCTTATTTTCTTCAAATTCTCACACAAACTTCCGCGTGCTTCCAGTGCGTGATGTCACCCGCACCTTGTCACCCAGTATCGTCTCGGACTGTTATGACATCTGAGTGACACATCCATCCGCTCGCGTGCACCCGCGTTAACACCTGCTTCAATCTTACACCCAACCAACTCATGTGCTGAGCCGAAAGGTTCTCAGCCTAACTAAACTCAAAGGCATGAACCGTAATCCCTCGGCTATTTCATAACACCTTACTCATCAGAAAATATCAAAAACAACTTTTCTTTTATTTTTGTAATTGGAATATTTTCCACTTCTATATTCTTTTTATTCAAAATGAATTCAAATCTGTAACAGAATTTAAATACTAATATGTTCACTGAGAATTATCTTCAAAAACAGGTTTTTTAAGGTTCCTAAATGCTGCCTATATATAATATAACAAATATTTGTTATTGTAAAAAAAAATTGATTGATTTCTGTGTAACAGTTTACCTTTGACAAAAAAAAATATATTTGGATTTGAATTCTAATAGGCATTGGACACCAGGTGCCATAAGTTTAACAAATCAGACTCCACCAGAAGAAGACCAAAGGCACACGACTAAAACATTGTAAATAGAAGCATACAAGTGGTGAATAGCTCAATTGAAAGAAAAGGTTTGATTTTGTTTTGT
Organism: Sepioteuthis lessoniana; assembly: GCA_963585895.1. Taxonomy (NCBI): domain Eukaryota; kingdom Metazoa; phylum Mollusca; class Cephalopoda; order Myopsida; family Loliginidae; genus Sepioteuthis; species Sepioteuthis lessoniana. The sequence goes on along the minus strand of OY757911.1, from coordinate 75,768,832 downwards.
TTTACCATCTCAAGAAAATAATTTTATTTACCTACAAGAATACTTTTTGGTTACTATTCATCATCAACAGGCTTTTTTCCTCACTTCGGAAAAAGAACTTCACCCCAAGTCCTATTTCACTGATTTTTTAACAAATCGTTTTGCTCTATTTTGTGCATTTGGTCTGTGATTTGTAGAGATATTCATGTTTAGAGGTCTCTGTTAAAATACTTTGATGTACTCCAGTACATGCTTTGTTATTTTGATTTATATATATATATATATATATATTGATAAATACATTTTATTATGTGTCATATATATATCATCATAATCATGTTGTGCCGCCAGCACGGATATCCCTGACCCTCTCTCGCCACTTCTCCCTACCATTCATCGCCTCTGGCAGGTCTTCAGGGCTACATCCTGTATCCTCACAGAGTTGCTGTATGTATGTTCGAGCAGGTCGTCCTGCTTTTGCTTGGCCATATGTGGGGGTCCATAGGAGTACATCAATTATGAGCTTGTCCCTGCTTCTCCAGCAGTGTCCTGCATGTCTGGTTCGTCTAACTTGGATAGTTTCCATGATGGGAGGCAGGTGGGCATATAGTTGGTGCCTTGTGGGGTGTTGCCGCCAGGACTTGTTCAATATTGCTCACAGCATTCTTGTGTAATTGCCGTCTAGCTTCTTCTCCAGCTGTTTAGTTAGCATCCAAGTAGTGCTTCCATACAGCAGTATCGATACAACCGCTGCCAGGAAGAAACTGCATTTCATTTTATCGGTTAGGTCTGATTTCCATATGATCAATAGCCTATCAATAGCTGTCCATGCCTTGTCAATGTCTTTTTCGGTTGATGCGATGCTGCTTCCTAGGTAAGTGAATTTGTCTACTAGTTTCAGAGAGGTTCCATCTAGTGTGGAGATGTCACCTGTTTGATTATAGCACATATATTCCATTTTGTGTGCATTGACATGGAGGCCAATGCCTGCGGTGGCTTGTTCCAAACTATGCAGTAGTGTTTCAGCTTGGTTGGGTGTATTTGCCAGTATCACTATGTCGTCGGTGTTGGTAATTGTTTTTGTGGGGTGCCTTCTGCTATCGAAAGAACTCAACAAACAAAAATGCCCGAAAACTGAAAAAGGCACAATTTCGATTAGCAGGCATATATATAAAGGAACTGACAGAAAACATACAAAATCAGATAGATAAGATTAGAGACTCAGTGGAAGATAAGCAATCTAGGATAGCCTGGCAAACAATAAACAAAGTGAGTAGAAGGAAGTACACAGCCAAAGCAAAATTGAAAGCTGCAAACCAACAGGAAAGAATAAAACTGTGGAAACAGCATTTTGAAAATCTACAAGGAAACCCACCTAAAGTAACGCAGGAACCAATCACCAGAATAATTAGAAAACAATTGGACATTAAACTAAGACCATTTACTCAAGAAGAACTTGACTCTGTTCTTAGAAAAATTAAAAACAGGAAAGTTGCAGGGCTGGACGAGATTCCCCCAGAAGTATGGAAGACCAGACAATTTGACGACATACTACTCCGACACTGCAAAATCCAATAGACAGATGGATGAAGGGATGCATCCTCCCTTTCCCAAAAAAGGGTGACCTCGGATTAGCCAAGAACTACCGAGGCATAACACTTACACCCATTGTAGCCAAAATTTACAATGCCCTACTACAAAACCGCATAGAACCCAAAATTGACAACATCCTTAGGAAAAGCCAAAATGGCTTCCGAAGAAATAGATCCATGACCTCACAAATATTGACCATCCGTAGAATCCTTGAAGGCGTCACAGGCAAAAAAAACCTACTGGCGACATTACTATTTGTCGACTTTACCAAAACCTTCAATTCCATTCACAAAGGAAAGATGGAACAAATCCAACTAGCATACGGCCTACCAAAAGAAAACGTAGCAGCAATAACGATTCTCTATAGAAACACCAAAGTGAAAGTACGTTCACCAGATGGAGACTCAGAATACTTCGACATTGTTGCAGGAGTACTACTAGGGGACATACTAGCTCGATACCTCTTTATCATCAGTCTAGATTACGTGCTTAGAACATCGATTGATAAAATCAGAGAAAACGGCTTTGAGCTGACAAAAATATATATATATATATATATATGGAGAAATGATAGATTTTGGTAAATCTGACAAGATGAGAAAAATAAGAGGAAATATGGATAAACTAAACACTGACAATGAATTTTAGTTTGTCTTGAGGAAATCTTTCTTAAGTAAAGACAAAATATCATTGCTGAATCTGTTTTCAATGTTTGGTTCATCCACTTATTTTGCTCAGATATATATATATATATATATATATGAACACACACGCACACACACATACACACACACACACACATACACACACACATATATATATATATATATATATATATACATACATACAAACACACATATATATATATATATATATAAATAAATGGTACATTTTATTGAACTGAAAATCAACGTATATTTTATAACATTAGATAGATCTTTTCTTCTAGATCACATCATTAACTTTTCCGAACCCCCTTATATAACCAGTATTTTACCAGTTATCTTTCATTAATGGCTTGAGTTCTTACTATTAGCAGTAAAATCCTTCATATCAGTTATTTTTCCAAATCTAAAACAAAAATACCAGAATTTTGTTTTGCCAATACTGTCTAATGAAACCGCATTTTGTTTTACAAATCAGATCATTAAATAAAAAAGAAAATAAGGGAGTCACATATTTCAAGATGATTTTTACAATGTTATCTATGTCATTTCTGGAAATTTGTAAATAAAACCAATACATCTCATACAGTGAAAAAAATTTATATACATATATATATATATATACATGTATATATTAAAAGATTATTATTTAAATGATCAAGACAGAGTTCAAAACCATCTGTGCAATGGTATAGGGGAAATTTACTTGCATAATTCTTACCATTTTTTATTTTACCAGGGACGTTTATCACAACTTTTTAAAGAAATTCAGTGAATACACATGAGCAATATTTTCAATAAGAGAAGATGTACAAATGCTATAGAATCTAGAGGTCAAAGGTTATAGAATAATCTCAAAATCTGTTTTTATTGCCTGATATAGCTGGGCCATTTTTAGTAAAGGAGGAATAAAGATTATGCTACAAATTCTGCAATTCTTTCAAATAGCAATTGCCAGTTTGGCTTTTCAAACCTTTTAATCAATTCTGAACAAGATTTTAATTATTGGAAAAAATGTTTTTCCTTTGAAAAATGTAATTCTATTAAAAAACCATTATCCAAAGATTTAAAATTCATAACAACAAAACAGGATCAAATGCTTCATAAACTTAATGGAAATAAACATGTATTCTTTTGGTATAATGTTCCTGTTCTTAATTCTCAAAACCAAATTATTAAAAGCAAATTGTTTATTTCTTCAAATAATTATATGCAGTACAGTACATATAAATATGTGTGTGTGAATGTGCATGTGTGAGAATATATATATATATATATATATATATATATGACATGAGAACTAACATTTACTTTCACTTTTCAACCTATACACATAATCTACCCCTATCACCACTATCCACCATACCAACATCACCTCTACTACAAAAACCACCTCATTCTATCAGGAAAAATCACATAATACACCAGCCACACTGTAAGTACCATTTTCCTCCACTGAACCTTAACAACTATCTCCAAACACCCGCACTACCTGTTAATATCATATTTGCCATAATTTCATGATTGTTAGAAATACCTCTTAATATAGTATATTTACCATAGCCCTACCAATGTTAGCAAAGAAACCGAACTAGTCACCTTCTACGAGGAGCTATCCTCCCTAATACGTAGCATTCCGAAACACAACCTGCTAGTCATTGGCGGAGATATGAATGCACAAATCAGGAAAAACAGAAACAACAAATACAGCCTACACAACACGTCAAACAGGAATGGACAACATCTAATTGATTTCATGACAGAAAATAGATTAACATGCCTCAATACAAACTTTCAAAAAAGGGAGGGAAAATTATGGACCTACACATACGCGAACAAGAATAAAGCACAGATAGACTACCTCTTTATAAACAGGAAATGGAAAAATAGTGCGATGAATTGCGAGGCATACTCCACCTTCGAGGGTGTGTCCTCTGATCATCGAATTGTTACGGCCAAAATACGACTAAGCCTACGAAAAAACGCCACACGAACAGCGACAACTAAGCACTATGACTGGGCCCTACTCAACAACAGAGATATTAGAGACAAATATGCATTAGAATTAAGAAACAGATTCAAAAAACTGCAAGAGAAGACAGAAAAAGTTACCCCAAATGACGAATATGAAAATTTTGTTGAGGCACACCTTGAGGCGGCATCAAAGTGTATCCCAACAAAACCTAGAACTAAATATAGAGTCCCTTGGGAAACGTCAGCAGTTAGAGAAAAACGTGCACTCGTGAAAACTGCCTCCAAAAGCTATCGGAAGAACCCAACAAACACAAATGCCCGAAAACTAGAAAAGGCACAATATCAATTAGCAGGAATATATCTAAAAGAACAGGCAGAATACATACAAAATCAGATAGATAAGATTAGAGACTCGGTGAAAGATAGACAATCCAGGATAGCCTGGTAAACAATAAATGAAGTAAGTAGAAGGAAGAGCACAGCCAAAGCAAAATTGAAAGCTGCAAGCCAACAAGAAAGATTAAAACTGTGGGAACATCATTTCAAAAATCTACTTGGAAGCCCGCTGAAAATAATGGATGAACCGATCACCAGAATTATCAGTAAGCAATTAGACATTAAACTATGTCCTTTCATCAAAGAAGAACTCGACTCGGTTCTTAAAAAAATTAAAAATAGGAAAGCTGCAGGGCTGGACGAAATCCCCCCAGAAGTGTGTAAGACTAGACAATTTGACGATATACTGCTCCGGCAATGCAACGCAGTCTATAGTCAAAATAGGATAGAGAGATGGATGAAGGGATGCATCCTTCCTTTCCCTAAAAATGGCGACCTCGGATTAGCCAAGAACTACCGAGGGATAACACTTACATCCATAGCAGCCAAAATCTACAATGCCCTACTACGAAACCGCATAGATTCCATCCACAGAGGGAAAATGGAACTAATCCTACTTGCATACTGCCTACCAAAAGAAACCGTAGCAGCAATAATGATCCTCTACAGAAACACAAAAGTGAAAGTACGTTCACCAGATGGAGACTCGGAATACTTCGACATTGTTGCAGGAGTACTACAAGGAGACACGCTAGCCCCATACCTCTTTATCATCTGTCTAGACTACGTGCTTAGAACTTTGATCAACAAAATCAGAGAAAATGGCTTCGAGCTGACTAAGAAAAGAAGCAAAAGATACCCCGCAAAAACAATCACAGACGCCGACTAAGCTGATGACTTTCCGTTACTGGCGAATACACCTAATCAAGCAGAGACACTACTGCATAGTTTGGAACGAGCTGCAGCAGGCATTGGCCTTCATGTCAATGCGCACAAAACTGAATATATGTGTTACAACCAAACGGGCAACATTACCACGCTAGACGGAGCCTCTCTGAGGCTAGTGGACAAATTTACCTACCTTGGAAGTAGCGTCTCATCAACCGAAAACGACATCGACACACAAATGACGAAAGCATGGACGGCTATAGATAGGCTCTCAATCATATGGAAATCAGACCTGACCGATGAAATGAAGCGTAGTTTCTTCCAGGCAGCGGTTGTATCGATACTGCTATATGGATGCACTACATGGACGCTAACTAAACGGCTGGAGAAGAAACTTGACGGCAACTACACAAGAATGTTGAGGGCAATATTGAACAAGTTCTGGCGACAACACCCCACGAGACGCCAATTTTACGACCACCTGCCTCCCATCTCGAAAATTATACAGGTTAGACGAGCCAGACGCGCCGGACACTGCTGGAGAAGCAAGGATGAGCTTGTAAGTGACGTACTCCTATGGACCCCCACCTATGGCCAAGCAAAAGCAGGACGACCAGCCCGAACTTACATACAGCAGCTATGTGAGGACACGGGATGTAACCTAGAAGTCCTGCCGGAGGTGATGAATGATAGGGAGAAGTGGCGAGAGAGGGTCAGGGATATCCATGCTGGCGGCACGACATGATGATTATGATGTTGATGACCATATTAATTATGTATATCAATTTAGCATATAGTTGTATTATGCCCAACAAGGTATGTTGCACTATATACAAAGGGCCCCATACTCTCGAACATTACACAACATATCAACATCTATATATCATTTGAGATATAGTAGATGTGTATAGCATGGTATGGTGTATTGTATTATACATATATATATAATATTGTTATGTACTTTGATATTATCATTGCACTTCATATCACACTGAATCACAAAATATATGTAATATAACATTAACATGACATAGGCAACCAATACAAATTACTATAACATGTATATTGCAATTTAACTCAGAACATAAGACCAACATATAAATGCTAATATATGACAGTATATGACAGTATATGACAGAATACCATAACTCTTAACACCATGATATCCCCACCTCACCTATTATTCTTACGTTTTATATCCAGCATCCATTTTGTCTTTTATACTCACATGTTATATCAAAAAGTAATTTTCTACACTATGCAATGACAATGATAATTTTGTCCCTTAGCTAAAATTATCATTACATACAATAAAAAAAAATTTATTTAGCTAAAGCCCCAAATATTTCTTGACTTCTGCCACCTTTTGCTACACATCGCTACATATATATTCATGAGACAACCTCAAATCTGCAACATGGCATATGTATCATCATACACACACACACACTAATAATCACATATATGACCATACACAACAATATGCAAATATAATCAACACACATCTGCACACACACACACATATACACACATACACAAAGACTTACATGCAATTCTAAAGTAAAAATTATTTTGTTTATATCATTTCGATTTTCTTGACTTCTCCAAATTCTTTCTTTTTCTGCCTGATGAATAAAGTATAAAGACAGCATGAAACCAGTAGTCACAGATAAGCATCTATGCTATTGAATATACATAAAAACAAACATATTTATTTATTATTATATTTCATTATAGCACTATTACAGATATTGAGCACTCTCCAAATTATATGGCATTTGGTCTACCACTAACCTACCAAGTGAGAGAGTGACAATCATATACTGTTGTAATATATATATATATATATATATATATATATATATATATATATATATATATATATATTGTTTAAATAAAGTCTCTCCCAATCAATAATGCCCAGGTTTTGAATTCAAAGATTTTCTTTCTTCTAAACAGGTTACTCTACTAAGACTGGAAATCCCTATTTGCCCTACAATTTTACCCATAGGTGAGGGGAGAATACAGGAATTCATGCCTTTCAGGAGGACATAAATATTCTGTATGCAATACAGATTTAGTATTTGAATTAACAATATATATATATATATATATATATATATATATATATATTTGGCACCAGCTTTTTGCCGAGATCTTTTTGTTTCCTCCTACTCTTGAATTGTTAAGATATTTCCTTTTTTTTGTTAATGAGTAAGAATCTATTATAAGAGTACTTTTATACTTTTTTCTACCTGCTATGTGATGGCTATTTGAAGAGATTGGTTGCTCTTATCCAGTGGTCAGCTGAAATAAATCTATAATAGCTAAATGATGGTCTGTTGAGTTTTTCTTCAAATTATATATATATATATATATATATATATATATATTGTTTGTTCAAATGCATAAATAAAACAAAAATAAAGGAGTCACACATTTCAATATGTTTTTATGACCTTTGCTATATCAATTTTGTAGATTTTTTATTTGTAAATAAAAGCCATATATCTTACATGGTGAAAATATAAAGACCAAGTCTAAAATCATCCAGACAGAGTACGAAACCATCTGTGCAATGGTATGGTGAAATTTTACTAGCTTGATTTCTTACCATTGTTTATTTTACCATTGTGTTTGTTTTTACTGATTTCTTTCATATACAGATAACTATTGCTGAAACTAATGTTGTTGTCTCCATGTGTCATAAGTGTAACGGATATAGCAAACATTTCCACTTCTTGAACAGTTATTATTGGGAAGTAAGTTGCCAGACCTAAACACTTCTTTTATGTAAAATGCCAAAAGTCAAATGGGTGTTGCAGATACATCTACTTCTCTCTGGGGTCTAATTCTAAAGAAAGTAGGTCACAGAGATTTATGCTGTCTTTTTTGTGTAATGATATTTTCTTTAAATGCATAGATGAGAGAGAGAGAGAGAGAGAGAGAGAGAGAGGTTGTCAGGAAAATAAAGATAATATATATGTATTACTCGTGCCATTGGCCTAATGAGTAGAGTGTTCACCAATAGTCCGGGAGACCAGGGTTCAATCCAAGGTCGAGTCATACCAAAGACTCAAAAAATGGTACTCGATGCCATCTTGCATAACTCTCAGCATTATAAGGTACAGATCAAGAGTAAAGTGGAGCAATCCAGGGAAAGGAGTAGCACTCTACCTTAGACCTTGGTGTAGTCACTATTGAAAAGGGAGCCCTCTGGTCGCCCTCATCTACGGTCGCCAACTTTACTTTACTAATATATATGTATATATATATATATAAAGTTATTCAATTATTAATGCCTTTCTCATTTACACATTTATTTTTGACTCTACTATATAATTAAGTAAACATACATATGAGGATCGTTAAATAAGTTTCCAGACTTTTTTGTATGGGAACTTTTATTGATACTACACACATGAAACTCTAGTCCCCTTCGAAGTAATCTCCTCCGGCTGCGATGCACTTGTTATACAGTTCCAACAACTTCTGGAAGGCCCTATGGAACTCCTCTTGTGTGAGCATGTCAATGACCTTCATTACAGCCTCCCATCTTTATTTACATACTTAGAATGCTGTGGAGGTGTCCTCGTGGTGTAATGATTAAAGCGATGGATTGTGAAATCATAATAAGCGAGTTCATACTCCAGTCATGCTATTACATTCACTTACGGGCAAATACCCTAGGGAAAGGTATGAACCCCCTTATCCTCCCAGCTATGGGTTAAATAGTACCATTACTGTTCATCTTGGAGAATGGCTTTGGCATTAAATAACCTATAAAGGTTGATATGCCATTAAACAAAGAAACCAAACCAAACTTAGAATGCTGTCTCATTGGCCTAGTAGGTAGAGTGTTTGCCAATGGTCCCAGGTTGAGTCATACCTAAGACTTTAAAAATGGTACTTGATACCTCTTTGCTTAACACTCAGCAATATAAGGTACGTCTTAAGGGTAAAATGGAGCAATCCAGGGAAAGGAGAAGCGTCCTCCCCTACACCTCGGTGTAAAAGCTATTGAAAAAGGAACCTTCTGGTCTCCCTCGTCTACAGTCGCTAACATATAAAGAGTGATATCCATTCTAGTATCATTATTTTAAGTAAACAGATTTTATATAAAGAAATCATCATAGGTTTACTTAATCATGGCAGTACGATATATACATATATATATATATATATATATATGTAAGTAACCAAGTTGGTCACCGTAGTTGAGGGTGGCTCAAAGATGCCTTTTCCATTAGCTACTACACCAAGGTGTAAGGGAGAGCACTACACCTTTCCCTGGATTGCTCTACTTTACCCTTGATCTATACCTTATAATACTGAGTGTTAAGCAAGGTGGCATCAAGTACCATTTTTTAAAAAATTTTTGGTAAGACTCAACTTGGGATTGAACCCTGGTCTCCAGAGCCACTAGTGAACACTCGAGACACTATGTTTTGAATTTAACAAGAAAGATTATATACAGATTTTTATAAATTTGTTCCCAGTGTTAAATGAGATGCTGTAAATATGGATCTAGGAAATAAAAAAATGTCCCAACTTATTTTTTATTATAGTTCTGGCACTATTAACTATTTCTATTTCCATCCTTTTGTATATGTTATTTAAAACTCAGAGTATTCCTTAAAAACACCAAAAACTTCTGCATTTCAAACTGCAGCTTACACTCTTTGTAATTAGCATTGATGTTAAAAAGTACTCTAACTACAGCAAAAAAAAAAAAATGAGTCAGTTTTGATGTCACTTTCATCTATATTTGTAGCATCTGACTCATCAGCAAGAAATATTTTGGCTAAAACACTGTATATAAGATCCTTGTCTGTCATATTTAATGAAATTTACCTTCAAAATTATCTCTGCCTTCACAAACACACACACACACACACATACACACATATATATATACATACATATATATATACTTATCTGTAATATCAGTAATATCCAGTAGGAGTCCAAAAGACTGTGGGTGTGGAAAATTCATATATTGAATATGAGGGATTTCATATAAATCTATGGGAGTGCTTGATGAGTGACATATACAAGAAAATTCACATACAGAGTATATCTATATATATATATATATAAAATCATCATAACCATCATCATCATACTCATCATCATCAAGTTGTGCTGACAGCATAGATTTCCTTGGCTCTCTCTCTCTCTCATCATCCATTTCTAACAGGTATCACTCATTAAATCCTCTAGACAGCATCCAGTATCCACACAGAGCTAATGAATGTACATTGTTACTATCAGTCAGAACTAGTGTATCTATAGAAGAACCTTGCCCATGAGTACATATATAGATATATAAAGAAGTTGTATCTGTTTTGATTACTATGTGTGACTTATAACTCAGAAAATAGAAGTCATTAAGCATTAGAATTAAGCATTCACTTTAATAAGGAAAGTGTTCAAAATTTAGTTTTTGGTTTTTACTAATTAAATGGTATAATTCAATGATTAAAAATCTATCGATCTGAGGAACTCTTCACAGTACTTCAAATGTAAGAACAAAAAACATGGTGGACTATTCTTTTCTTATTAAGACCCACCATCTTTGAATATCACATGGATTCCATAGGCAAAATTTGAATTCAATACTTTTTTGAAAATTATTGTTTTGTAATTTAGTAAAAAAATACTAAATTTTTGGGAGAACTAAAAATAATCATGGAAATGTTTTAAAACAAGTATTTCACATGAAGAACAAAAAAAGAAATTATAATACAAAAACTTTTGCATTTGCAGTTCTTGTAAGAACACTTTTTTATTTCTCTGATTCATTTTATTGTACCAACTTATGTTATACTTCTAGAAGATAAAAAAGATAAATTAAATGAATATTTTGTTTTATCACTGTACCTTAGCAGACAATTAAGAACTGAATTCAAATTTTTATAATTTTTTTAAAAATAATGCTGTAAAGAAATGAAATTATAATAATGTTTTGAATGACTCTCAAGTTTAGAGTTACATTTTTTAGAATAATTTTTTAAATGTAAATGAAAAAATTCCTAAAATATTGCTATATGTGATTTTTAAATTTTTTAGTTTTAAGAGGGAAAATAAAAAATTGAATTAAAATTATGCTAATTTTTCAAAGATTATTAATTAAAAATTGTTCCATAACTGAGCTCTAAAAGTAAAAATTTAAATTTATTGGAGATCAAAAAAAAAAAAAAATCATGAAAATGTTTTAAAACTTTCACCAATACAGGGTCACATATCTTTATGAATTATTTCAAATTTAAACTAAAAAAGAAAAAAAAGAAAAAACAATTCATAAAATAAAAGAACATTTTCCTTTGAATTAATATGTAAAATCTTACAACTACATCATCATCAGTTGTCTAAATTTCTGAGATGAAGCTTGGTGATTTTTATCATTAAGGTTTTTTGGACTATTGTCTTCATCTTTATTGTTATTTCCACAATGTTTCAGCCAATATGTCCTCCGGCCTTCTTCGGGTGTTTGTTGAACTCAGAAACATTCACGGAACTTTGAACTACATCCTATATTGAATTCACAGGTGTTGCCTGTTCTGATTCCGTTAGCCATAACCAGGTACAAGTGTTAAGTATTCCTATATTGTTACTCACCTGCAGTCAGGATTGAACTTGCAACCTCCAGATGATTGTCTCCTTAGAAGCTTAGGCAACCAATGCCTATAACCGCTACACCATGTGTCCAGCTTCTCTCACTGGTATTCCTAAAATCCTTTTGGCCCAGTCATGATCTGGGTACTTCTACTTTATAAATATATATATATATATATATATGTATATATATATATAATTTATTTCTATTTAGGTTAATCCCTAACTTTAACTTTGTCAGAGTGAAAAAAAAACAAATAATACAACTTGTGAAGAAAAATTCATATTTGGGAAAAAAAATCCATAAAAAAGAAAAGACTAAAAACATACATATTGTATGAAAAAAATCAATCAATATCGTAATGTTTATCCAAAAAGAAAAACTCTAAGAGAGGGCTAAGTTAAACAAAAAAGTGCTCGCAACAGAGTAGAGTAAATATGAATATAAATGCCTTATGGGTCAGAAGAAATTTACCTTCTGGGAAAAAAGATGAATAACCAATATTTGAGAATCTTATTAATATATTTTGAAAATCTAAAACTTTATTTCTGAAGTTATTTTCCAGTATTTTTCATAAAAATAATCATAGAAATCATATGATTTTAAATCTAACAGCAAAAAATATTGGTGCCTAACTTTTGAGCAAATATATATATATATATATATATATATGCAAACACATACACACATATCTAAAGTGTAGTTTGCCCTATCTTCTTTAGTCAGCTTTATCCTGATGATCCAGAAATGTGAAGATTTTTTCTGACCTATTAAGTATATAAGCATATATATATATTTCACCATTCATTCAAAAGTTAACGATTGCCTGATTAATTCATATCAATCTTTCATATCATAAAATATAAGTCAGTTTGCAGGAGGATCAGGTATCAAGTCGACTTGGAAAAGAAGAGCATTAACATATTTTGCATATGATTTGTGACAGTTGCTAATACATTGTGTACCTATGCATGGCAATTTCAGTTTAACTGTGTTAGAAAGCTTTTTATATGTCATTGATTGGTTGATTTTTTAGCATATCAACCCTTATATGTTATTTAATACCAAATCCTCTCTCTCTCTCTCTCTATATATATATATATATATATATATATGCCCATTAGAGATAAATGATTTGTAAGCAAAAAGTTTGTAGGTTGGAATTTTTAAAAGAGCCTGAGCTCATTTATTAGCAAAAGAGAGGTTTTAAGTATTACAATCTAACATTTATTTGCACACAATTACATAAAGTGAAGTATTGTTATCTAAATCTAAGTTTTATTTCCACACAGTTAAATGTTTTCAAGTATTGCTGTTTAAAACTAGTAATTCAATTCAGTATTATCTATTCATTTGTGCAGGGTTAAATGGTTCCAAATATTGGTATGTAATACTAATAATACACTAAAAGTCATTTTTTGCATACTGTTAAATGGTTTTAAGAACAGAAAATGATTAGATATTTGTATTTGACCCATAGATGGAACCCTAACAGGTACTACCACTCTCGGTCAGAGTGGACCAGGGAGTTATAGCAATGATGGGGTACTCCACATTCTCCAACAATCAAAGCCTGGAGCCTCACCATCAGTTAGTTTAGAGTCATATCCAGGATTCATCATGAAGGGTGGGTCTTACTTCTCTGTAAAGATGCAGTCAGACTGATTTCATAATACAACTCTACCTAATACATAACCTTCATGGGAGCGAGACCACCTCTGAGTTGAGAGACATGATATCAAAAGCATTAATTTGAGTTATTATGTTCACGTAAGTGATTTTTAAGTCCAGAAGCTCTTAAAAACCTTATTGAAAATAGAGAAAACAAGTTGGTTGAAACCAGGATGCTGATTACCTGAATGTATTTTCATGTGATGTTTATATACATACAGTTGAATACCTCATCTTTAATGGTTATCAAGCTATTTATATGCATATACAAATTTATATATATATATATATATATATATATCAAAATAATAAAAATGGTGGCTCTACCAAATATTGACATCTTTATGTATAAAACGCCAAAGGACATGCAACTGGGATTAAGTTGCAGAAAACCAATTAATTTGCTATGCATTAGTTTTTATTTTTCATTAGAATGTACATTTTCTATCTGATAGGTATTTTTTCGTTTAGTTTGTTTGTTTGTTTGGGTTTTATGGCATATCAATCTTTGCATGTTTTTTAATCCCAAATCCATTTTTATACAAATAAACACTTCTAATTGAAACAATTCAGTTTAGCATAGTATAGTTTCAATGTCAAAACAGTTCTATTTCAAACAATTCAGTTAACATAAGCATGCACTTAAGTTCTACTTGATCCATAGATATTGTCCTATCAGGTACTACCACACTGGTCCAGAGTCGACCTGGGAGCAATGGCAATGAAGGGGTATTCCACATTCCCCAAAGCTCCACCATTACTGTAGCATTACCACCAGATTGTTTAGTTGGTGGGAGGTCTTACCCCTTGGCAGAAGATGCAGTCGGTGTACTCTACAGCCCCAAATGACTGGACAATTTTCATTTAGCATTTAATTAAATAATATATATTTATACATTTATATATTTTATTAACTTGAGTCTATGATGTTTTTATAAGTAAGTAGTTGTTCAAAGATTATAAGACTATTTTCTGCCAGAAACTGGTAACATTTTTTATTACAGATGGGAAAATAGATGAATAACCAGCATTTGAGAATCTTAATATATTTTGAAAATCTAAAACTTTATTTCTGAATTTATTTTCAAGTGTTGTTCATAAAAACAATAGAAGAAATTATATGATTTTGAATCTGACAGCAAAAAATATTGGTACCTAACTTTTGAGCAAATATATATATATATACATACAAACACATACTCACACACATTTACCTAACTCCTCACTCCCGGCAGAAGGTCAATTTTTAAATTTGATTTGAATTTAGTGTTTACCTTCTCTTATAGTGGCTGCCATGCAAAGGCGAAAGAAATCTGTCTATCCCACTATTTAACCATAGCTGTAGGTAGAACAGAAATCTTTTTGCTGTGACAATAATTTTTATGCACCAAAATGTATATATGTTTACTACCATTAATATCTTAGGGCAATTCAAGGAAAAAAGGTTCATTGTTCAGATTAGGTTTAACCCTTATTCTTGAAATGGTGATAAATGCTAGCAAAAAATTGTTAGCAAAGAATTCATAGGCATGGGAGTGCATTGACTCAAACGTAGTGTCAAAAAAGAAGCCAAAGATTTGATAATCGACAGCACGATTCACACAATTTTGGAAAATATCTTCTCACTGGACAATTACATTGCTCGTAAAATTGCCTGAAAATAGGTTTATCAGATTTCACTTATATTGCCTTTGATAACAAAGTAATATTTCCTTCTGTGATATGCATTTATATATATATATATATATATATGGATATGTATAAAGTTTGTGTTATCTATTAGGGAAAAGCACTCAATAGCATGGACAGAGCATATACCAATATAAACTGTTATCTCATGCTCTGAAAATCATGAAAGGTGTGAAACTGACAGTTACCATTGAGTTACCATGCAATTTCTGTGTCTACATAATATGTGTGTGTGTGTGTGTGTATGAAATGTTAAATCTATTGAAAATGGGAAAAATACAAGGCGTCACTAAATATATGCAACCCATTAATATGCTAATGATTTGATAATGAGACAAGTGCTATAGTGGTCATTTGGAATATGTCATGTAAAAAATGCATCCTTTGAGCAAGTGACATCAAGGTTTTTTTAATTGTTATTATAGCAGCTTCCAAGACATGCAATCTTTTTTTGAGTTTCTTGTCTTAGTGATAACTCATTATCATATTAATGGGTGGCATCTATTTTGAGGCAGTTTTAAATGATTTATCTCTAAATAAGTAGTGCCACAAAATATTTTTGCCTCTCTTGTCCAAGGTATAGTGAGCAAGGACTGATAGTTGTTATAGTATACAATTTTCTAATGTGAAACAAAAAAGAACACAACATTATTATTAATAGAGTTATTAGCAGTCACATGGATCCAATGTATATTGAGACACTTTATATATGGAACAGCATATATATGCTAAAGCATTAGACCATTCTCTTCCAGATCAGGCCAGGAACCTTTCAGTACATCTTTATATTGCTATACATTCTTTCAGCTCACAGTCTTTTTTTTATTGTCAAATTGAATGTATTGAAGAAATATATGCAATACCAAAGGATAAATATGAATTCTATTTCTCAAAACAGGTGATAAAAACGATATATGCTGTTAAGCCATGCAAGTGACCACCCCTGATACTCTCTAGAAAAGAGTTGTGTTTTGTCCGGACTGGAAGTAAACAAACGGCCATATTGGTTTATGTGAAAGTGTAAGATGGACGGGTGTAAAAAGGCATCTCTGTATGCAGAATGTTATAGTCTGAGTTCTTTGTTTTTAACATATGTATTTACCCCCAACCACTCCACTTGAAGAAGATGTGACACAAGGTCAATTTTTAAGTGGAGTTTAACTGATTTTTATGGAGTTTGATAAATTGTTAGAGTCAGTTCTCAGCTGTGTAACAAGCTGAGCCAAATCTAAAACTGAACTCCAGAAGGAGGAGAACTATTTTATGGTACATTAGGATGTTTTAGTGTGCTCATGTGAGCCGCCCCATTGTGACTGGCTGCTGGTACTTGAGTGGATATGTTTGTGCATGAATATCTGTTTTTCCTTTTCCTAGATCAGATGCCCGACAAGGTTAAAGACCTTAGTCTATCCTACTATTTAATATAGATGGAGAAAGACTAGCTGGATTCATACCTTTCCAGAGGAATTAATGCTCTATGAAATGCAAATAACATTTTTCAGGATTCGAACTTGGACCATAATGTCCATTTCTTTTGATGAGAACCGTTACACTAAGAGTGCCTGATAAATGTACATGACATAATGAAATGACCCACATAAATGACCTTTATAAATATGACTTGTGAGCTGGATTTCCTTCTCTTGCTAATTTCAAGGCCAGAAAGGAATTAGAATGTATAAAATGTATTTCTGATTTAACAGGCCTTTATTCTAAAGCTTATTTCATCAGCACTTCAATAAACTATAAGCCCTGTCAGCTGGGGCTGTAGAATATATCAACTGCATCTCTGCAGGGGGGTACCACCTCACCAATGAGTGACCTGGATATGACATTAAACTATCAAATGATCTCCTTGTAGATTTGGGGAATATGGAGTATCCCTTCATTGCCATTGCTTCCTGGTCCACTCAGACCAAGAGTGGTAATATCTGATAGGGTCCTATCTATAGGTCGAATAGAACAAACTGTATGCAAACAAATGACTGATGTTAAATTGTGACTGTTATACAGCAATACTTGAAACCATCTGTGTAAAAAGAATAGCAATACCAGTGTGCAGAAAAATTAGAACTAACCCATTTAAAAATAAAAATACCTACAAACTGTGTGCAAATAAATGACTGATGTTAAATTGTGACTGTTATGTAGCGATACCTAAAACCATTTAATACTGTACAAAAAAGAGCTCAGGCTTGTTAAAGAATGTTACCTACAAAATGTGTTTACAAATCATATATACATATATATATATAAACTGAATTTGTCATTAAATAACCTACAGTGGTTGATATGCCATAAAACCCAATCAAACCAAATCAATAAACTATCTACCATTCACTATATCATTAATACTATTATTATTATATATATCATATACTTAGCAATATTATTCAAAAGCCACTTATATTAAAGATGTTAAAATATTGAATACAACAATGGAAATAATGGAAATTTTAAGGAATTATTTTTAACTGGATTTGAATGCAGCTAAATCTACTCATAGAATTCATAATGAGCAAGAAACTAAAAAAAAAGGCCACAGAATTTGCTTGTAAACTGAACATCTGCACAAACTCTTTTAAGAAGTAACCAAAGACTTTTGCAGAATGTGATACATATATATATATATATATATAGATAGATAGATAGATAGATAGAGAGAGAGAGAGAGAGAGAGATTGTATACTTAGGCAGCAAACCATTTTCTAAATAGGTTTGGTTGAATACCACGGATTGTTTTTTTTTAGAATCTTCCAGAGAAGACGTTCAAGTCTTCTCACTAGACTCATTACTTCTGGGTCAAGTTGGTAACGAAAGAACCCTACATTAGCCCAATCACTTTTGAATATTTCACTTGTCATCTTGGGGGGTTGTGCTTGATCATTTGTTGCTGGAAGTTATATATATATATATATATATAGTCAGTGTTTTTGTTTTTTTGTTGTTTTGTTTTTTCATAAATTATAGATGGGGTTGGTTTATTCTGTTTGCATCAGTAGTTAGTTATTGTATACGTTTAATAGGTTTATTATTGTGGTGAATACTATTTTATTTATTGTAAGATTTTTATTTTTTATAGTTATTGCTTTGAGGTTTTTATTGTTATTTTTATATATGATTTTTGTATTGTTAAGTAGGACCTTTCTTATATCTGGGAATTTGAATTTGTCAGGGTCTTTGTTATGCTTTGTCATTATATGCTGTTTTATGTTGGAAAGGTTGTTGGTAAGATTATGAAAGAGTGTGGTTGTTGTCTGACCAATGTAGGTATTAGGTGTTATACATATATATATATATATATATATATAGCACTTTATGTACATATGCATATCATTATGATTATGTTTTCACTCCTTGTGAGTTCTTCACACCAGCATTAGCCAGTGGTATTTCACTGGAGTCTGAGTGACAGCAAGTCTCCTCAGATGTCCAAGATTCTTATTTTTATTATATGCACATGCAGCCCACCCAAAAAACTCTTTTGTGGCTTACAATGCTTTCATCTCATGATGATTATAGGGTTGAGTATTATGTTTATGTACTATTTCCTCTAACTCAGAACATCCCAGCAGTATCTTACAATACCACCAGGAACTGATAGTTTTCCATCACATAGTGGGAAAGCCAGATCAAGATGCAACCCTTTTTGATGTATTTATAAATTTCCTGCAATGAATATAATTAATAGATGATATATATAATGATTTATGTAACTGATAATATGAGACTCAAATACATTGATACCATTTTAGTATATTAAATAAGGATAGAATTCATATGTAATGTCAATTTACAAGCTTTGAAATATGAAATAACAAGTCTTTGATTGAATTTTCTTACAATCAATATAACAAGATATGCATTTAGTCCTATATTGTTGGACTAAATGCAAAATGTTTGAAAATGTTTTCTTAAGAGAATTAAAATTTTTAATTTGACTTTACTGATAAAATGAAATGAGACTTCTTCCAAGCTGTAGCCATGTCAGTACTATTGCATAATAGCACCACTTGGACGCTGAAGAAATACTTAGAGAAAAAGATGAGAACTACGCAAGTATGTTACATGCTGTCTTGAACAAATCTTGAAAAAGCCAGCAGCTGTATGGCCACTACCCTCCTTTCTCATTAACCATCCAAATAAGATAAACAAGACATGCCGGGCATTCTAGGAGAAGTAAAGACAAACTTATAAGTGATATTCTTCTTTGGACTCCAACTCCTGGACACACCTGTGTTGGCTAACCTTCAAAACTCAACATCTGCCAGTTCTGTGCAGACACTAGATGCCATCTAGATGCCTAATAGGAATGGATGGTAAGAGAGAGTCCAGAGAATTCATGCTGTCAGCATGCTTTGATGTTGATGGGAAAAATAGATTAAAAATGATAACTTACATCATTATTTAGATAAACTGCCAGACATAAGAAAATCTTTAATGGTTCCTAAAAACTTTGGCAATAAAAGATAGATTTTGTATTTGTTTAAATACTTTTGAGTAGCAATTTTTACAGCCTTTATGAGCATTAACTTGAACAAATCTTGAAAAAGCCAGCAGCTGTATGGCCATTACCCTCCTTTCTCACAAACCATCCAAATAAGATAAACAAGACATGCTGGGCATTTGGGGAGAAGTAAAGACAAACTCATAAGTGATATTCTTCTTTGGACTCCAACTCCTGGACACACCTGTGTTGGCTAACCCTCAAAACTCAACATCTGCCAGTTCTGTGCAGACACTAGATGCCCAATAGGAATGGATGGTAAGAGAGAGTCCAGAGAATTCATGCTGTCAGCATGCTTTGATGTTGATGCTAAAAATAGATTAAAAATGATAACTTACATCACTATTTAGATAAACTGCCAGACATAAGAAAATCCTTAATGGTTCCTAAAAACTTTGGCAATAAAAGGTAGATTTTGTACTTGTTTAAATACTTTTGAGTAGCACTTTTTACAGCCTTTATGAGCATTAACTTATAAATTTAGAAAGAGTGAATTTTCTTTTTCTTTAAAAAAATAACATTCTGTCAAAATGTTGCATTCAAAATAACAAACATAACAAAGTGCCTTATTAGGATGATTTCAATCAAATCTTATTTTTCTTGCATTGCATTCTTATTTTTAATTTCAAAACCAAGCAATCAGAAGCGAATTGTCTGTCTGTTCAAATACTTCATTCAAGTACGATATATTTACACTCATATTTATACATGCAGTGTTTGAAATCTAAACATTTCTGAGATTAAATTAACATTCTCTAATTAGCTAATATTTAAAATCATTCAAAAATATGAGGAAAAGAGTATTCACACTTGATCATTAATCATAGAATGCATATTTATAAGATTTTATTTTATTATTTTTTAACTGATTCTAAAACAATTATAGAAGTAAAAAGTAAATCAAAAACACTTTTTCTCTTTTCAGCTGTTATTGATTTTCTTTATGCCATTGTTTTATACTGACCACAACTTCTGTACTTAGATCGTCTGGGACAACTTGACATCTGAAATTTATGATGCATCAAATTTTATGGGGAGTAACTTCTTGAAAAGTTGTTTTCACTTCATATTTCAACACTTCTTTTATTTTTCTCCTTTTACATATCAGTATTGAAACATATTTTTCTGATTCCTTTTGTAGATGTAAAAATGTTACTGAAATAAATACATTGCATCTTTCACTCTGTTAAGCCCAGATGAATTCAATTTTTTTCCTGAAATATTGAACTGTAATACTGTTAGTTGAATGGCATATCAACACTTGTGGGTTATTTAATGTTAATTTTTTTGATAAACATGTATGTATATATATATATATATATATAAGTATATATATATGTTTTGCCACTAGCGTAAAGCAAGGCTCTTCAAAAAAATTGAGCTCTCAGTAGCCGTTAAGCAGATATATGTAAATAAAACAAATGTGATACATTAGCATTTATATTTCCTTCACTTGTGCTGGTTTCCTTGTGGCTGAGTGCCTGAATCTTGGATAGGTGTTTGAGCCTGCCAGGTTTCGATCCCAGCTTCGGGAATCTTGCATGTCTAGCCACACTGAAGAGTTGTGATAGAACTAAACAATCTGTCTGTGGATGAAAATATATATATATATATATATATATATATGCCCAACAACACAATTACGGAAAATTCTCACCGACAACACAACAATATTAGAACATCAAAATAATAAACAAAAACTACAAATTTTCAAAGCACTACATATTAGAAACATGCAACCAACACTAAATAGAATTAATTTTCAAGCCAGTGCTAATGTACTTAAATGTCTTTAGCTACTGATACTAATTATAGAATTCCATTTAAAAGCAAACGCCATAATCTTCAACGGTAAAGATGCTATTGCATAGTCGTAATATGCTAAAACAAAAGTTACATCACTTTTGTAATAGATCCTCCCCTGAAGATGGCCCAAAGTCAGGCAGAAAGTACTAGGGATACATACAACTATGGACAATACATAAA
Organism: Sepioteuthis lessoniana; assembly: GCA_963585895.1. Lineage (NCBI taxonomy): Eukaryota > Metazoa > Mollusca > Cephalopoda > Myopsida > Loliginidae > Sepioteuthis > Sepioteuthis lessoniana. The sequence goes on along the minus strand of OY757911.1, from coordinate 75,746,925 downwards.
TCAATTCCCCCCGAATACGATAAAAGAAATACGGGAATTCGAACGGATCCAGAAGAAAATATGTAGACATAAAATTTCTATTATGTTTAATGAAATTTGTATCAATGAAGAAATGCTGCCAAAATATACATATATATATATATATATATGCATACAAGTTGCAAATGAATAGTTTGTAGGAGACTTTATTTTTAAACAAGCTGTTAGAGATAATTTTTTTTGCACACAATTAAATGGTTTCAATTATTGCTATTTAACTTTGATAATTCTATTCATAAGCATTCCTATCTCATACAAATAATTTGTGGACCGTTTTATAGTTTCAAATAACTAATAATCCTAAGTAAATGAACGAACAGTTCTATTTGACCCATAAATGAGACCTTCATTAGTCCTACCACTCCAGGTTAGAGAGAATCTGGGAGAAAGAGCAATGAAGCACATTCCTCAAAACTCCAGGATTATAGCCTCACCATCAGATGCTGTCTAGTGTCATATTCAGGATGTTTTTTTGAAAATGTTTTATCCTTCTCCAAAAGTGTAGTTGATATATTTATAGCGTGTAAATTTATAGGCACAGAAATGAATTACGAAACTTTGGTTTAACAACACACAACAGCGAAAATACTTTATTTGCAGCTTTGAAGCAATTTGTTCTTGGTGCTGCAAGACTCGTAGTGTTTAGGCTTGTTGGATGTTTGAGACGAAATGGCTTAGCTAGATGTTGAGATGGCAGCGTGTCGTTGGACGTGTGAGGGAAGTATTCAAGGCCACCGTGTTTCGCAATTCAAAAAAAAATGCCATCACGTCGGGGTCACCAATTTATAGCGGTTTGAGGGAATTAGTTATTTTCCCGAACACTATAGATTTTATGGCAACAGAAATGAATTATGAAACTATTCTTTAACAATACATCACAAACGAAAGTTCTTTATTTGCAGCTTTGAGGCGGTTTGTTCTTGGTGCTGCAAGACTCGTGGTATTTAGGCTTGTTGGATGTTTGAGACGAAATGGCTTAGCTAGATGTTGAGATGGCAGCGTGTTGTTGGACGTGTGAGGGAAGTATTCAAGGTCACCGTGTAGTTTTGTGTGTCTGTTAATAGGGGAGAGTAGGCGTTATCTCCATTAATGTGACCAGAGGTGAAATGAGAGCTAGGTGTGTCGAGAGCGAAGTGGCGCTCGGATCGACATAGTAAATTTTTGTGGTGCTTGTGGAAGGCATGCTGAACGTATCTAATTCATATTCAACTGGGATTCCTTGGTCTAAAATATATTAGACGCAAAGAATCCATAAATTAGAAGGTTCCCTCGCTGAGCGTCCATGTTGCTGCTGCTAGGGTTAAAGCCACGGTGATATGTCCACACTGGGTAGCTTGTTTAGCTAAAAAGCATCGCTAAGCAGGGGCGACCAGAGACACGTCCGTTCTGGTTGCCGTCTCAAGCCGAAGAGAGTGGTTTTGGCCGCTCACCCGTTTTGCTAGCCGGAAATGAAGGTCCGGGCTGAATAGGATATGTCATCCTGATTGGGTGAAATTCAGTGTTGAATTAAATAGCGCGCCAAAACAAAATATGAGATTTTCCTCTTCTCTACATAGGTTGGCCCCAGAATTTCAGGTATAGAGTACCTGATATTCGATACACAAAATTGTAAGAGAAGGGAAAAGAAAGAAAAGAGCCACGAGTGTCACAACGCGAAAGAGCAAATACAAACAATGAAATATAATAAATACATATATAAAGAAAAACGAACTAAAGCAAATTAATAAAAAAAGACAAAGTGTCCTGTTCAGTTCTTTTTTTTGTGTACCTAGTGGTACGTTTTTTAAAAAACAAAATGTCACTGAGAAAAAAAAAGTTCATGAGCCGAGAAATTGGCATACAGAAGTAGCAGTATATTTCAGAGGAGTAGTGTGAGTTTTTTGGGGGTCCTCTGAAATTTCTAGCAGTCGCTGCAGATTTACTGAGGTAGTGGGAGAGGTAACCCACGTTGCCGGAGAAAACAAAATAGGAGTAGGGTGAGTGAAAGTTAAAAAGTTACCTATTTTGCGATTTAGGAAGTGAAAAAGTGTTGATAAAGTTTTGTTGAAAAAAATTCCACATTGTTTGGTATTTATGTCCATTTTGAATTATCCTTGAAGATAGTTCGGCGGGAACATTTGAAAATTTTTCTGGATGTTTCTTTTTTCTTTCGTGGGGTTGATGCATGTTCGTAAGGCTGTGTTTGTTATCAGAAGGTTAATTTTAGTGATGTTTGGTTTAGCGAGGAAAAGGGTGTAACGTATGTGTGTTTACGTTGTGTCGTTTCCTCTCCGAGTGTGGTAAGGTCCTTGCTAATGCTTGTTGGAAATAATAAGGTGGTTGAAGATGAAGTAAGATGGCGAAGGTCGAAAGGTGTTGTTATGAATAGTTTTTATTTGTTTCGCAATTCAAAAAGTGCCATCACGTCGGGTTCACCAATTTATAGCGGTTTGAGGGAATTAGATATTTTCCCGAACACTATAGATTTTAGGCACTAGAAATGAATTACGAGACTATTGCTTTAACAACACACAACAGCGAAAATACTTTATTTGCAGCTTTGAATATGGTTTGTTCTTGGTGCTGCAAGACTCATGGTATTTAGGCTTGTTGGTTTTGGAGACACGATAGCTTAGCTAGATGTTGGATGGCAGCGTGTCGTTGGACGTGTGAGGGAAGTATTCAAGGCCACCGTGTAGGTTTGTGTGTCTGTTAATAGGGGAGAGTAGGCGTTATCTCCATTATGTGGACCAGAGGTGAAATGAGAGCTAGGTGTGTCGAGAGCGAAGTGGCGCTCGGATCGACATAGTAAATTTTTGTGGTGCTTGTGGAAGGCATGCTGAACGTATCTAATTCATATTCAACTGGGATTCCTTGGTCTAAAATATATTAGACGCAAAGAATCCATAAATTAGAAGGTTCCCTCGCTGAGCGTCCATGTTGCTGCTGCTAGGGTTAAAGCCACGGTGATATGTCCACACTGGGTAGCTTGTTTAGCTAAAAAGCATCGCTAAGCAGGGGCGACCAGAGACACGTCTGTTCTGGTCGCCGTCTCAAGCCGAAGAGAGTGGTTTTGGCCGCTCACCCGTTTTGCTAGCCGGAAATGAAGGTCCGGGCTGAATAGGATATGTCATCCTGATTGGGTGAAATTCAGTGTTGAATTAAATAGCGCGCCAAAACAAAATATGAGATTTTCCTCTTCTCTACATATTACAGTGTTACCCGGCCCTGTGTTACCCGGCCCTGTTTGCTGGGACGGTAGAGTCCCAGCAAACAGGGCCGGGTAACACTGTAATATTCTTGCATAATAATGTAATGTTATTAAGTAGAATTCATAATCATCAAGTCATACTGATAGCACAGGGTTCCTTGACACTCTCCCTCACCATCTGTCCCTATCATCCTCTACTCCTAGGTGGTCCTCAAAACTACATCCAGTGTCCACTCAGAGCTGACATATGTAAGTCTTTACTGGTTGGCTAACACTGGCACATCTATGTGTAGGAGTGCATAGAATAACATTACTTATGGTTTTGTCCTTGCTTCTCCAGCAGTGTTCAGCATGTTTTATTTGTCTGACTTGGCTGGGTTGTGAGATAGGAGGTAAATGGGTGCACAGCTGCTCTTTTGTGGAGTATTGCTTCCAAGATTGATTCAAAAACTCACATAGAATTCTTGCATAGTTCCCATCTAGCTTTTTCTCCAAGCATTTCATTAGCATCTATGGGGTCAATTCACACAGTAGCATTGACACAGCTTGGAAAAAATCCCGTTTTATTTTGTTAGAGAGTTCAGATGTGCATATGATCAATAACCTATCAATAGAATTCCATGCCTATGTGGACATCGCTTTCAGTAGATGAGATGTTACTGCAAAGGTATGTGAACTTGTCAGCAGAAAAAAATGTTTTATATTCACAATTTGAATTTTCTTATCTAGGTTAACTATAGTTTCTTTTGATTATTCAGACCAAGCTATATGAATTGATCTTATCATTTCATATTTACCAACTGCTCCGTTCAGGCAGGATATGACACAAGGTCAATTTTTAAGTGGAGTTTACAGGCTTGAATTCAGAGTTTTCCTTCTCCTAGACTAGTTGCATGACCAAGGCTGAAGAACCCAGTCTGCCCAACTATTTACCCATAGCTGGAGGGAGATTAATTGGATTAATATCTTTCCCAAAGGTATTAGTACTAAGTGAAATGCAATCAGTCTCGTCCAGGATTTGAACTCGTGTCACTGTGTCATTTCCTGTGACAATAACCATTATACCATCTTATTGTGAATGTATAAATATCATGTACTAAGAAAATTCGGTATGATAAAGCTCACCGCTTTTATGGCAATACTATTTTTTCTTAAGAATACAAATGTTAAATATTTACTGTCATAAAAATTGAGTAAGACTGCAAATTCAAGAGATTTGGGCCTAAAAAGTTCCACTCGCACTTGTGTTTATACTTTTACGACTTTATTTAAATGTTTTTGTGTTTTTAGGGGGACCTATTCTTTTTGGCAAGAGGAGTTGTATCTGATTTTTAGTTTTTTCGGAATTTCACAGAAACACATTCGAGACTTTATCATTTTTGCTATTAAGTTTATTTCATAACCTGAATTAAGTTTTGTAAGTTTAAAAGTGAAAATATTACGATTAAACTTAGTTATACTAAGTTGAAACATAATACTTTCTAACAATCTCTTTTTATTTTATTCAAGCTTTGTCGATTGATTTTTATTACTAAATAAAAGGTTAACTGTTTTAGAAGAAATAATCAACCTCCCATTTAGTTATTGCTCTTTTCTTTTGACTTTTTCCATTTAACTATTATATTCTTTTTCATGGAGTACAATTTTTGGGAGTGCTTTTTCACTTTTAAGTAGAACTATAGTTTTCAATAAAAGATCTTAGCAAAATATTTATACAAAATTGTCAAACTTTTAACTTACCATGAAGTAGAAGAATTAGTTTATTTTATTTTATTTTTTACATTTATGCCTTGCTTGCTACTTATTATATATATATATATATATATATATATATATATATATATATATATATATATATATATATATATATATGCAAATTTCATTAAATATAATAGACATTTTATGCCTACATATTTTCTTCTGGATCCGTTCGAATTCCCGTATTACTTTTATCGTATTCGGGGGGAATTGATTTAGGTATTGTCCATAGTTGTATGTATCCCTAGCACTTTCTGCCCGACTTTGGGCCATCATCAGGGGAGAATCTATTACAAAAGGGATGTAACTTTTGTTTTAGCACCAGCACTTTATAGAATTAATTTTCAAACCAGTGCTAACGTACTTAAATGTCTTTAGCTACTGGCACTATTTACAGAATTACATTTAAAAGCAAACGCCATAATCTCCAACAGCAAAGACGTCCTTACACAGTAGTAATTTGCTAAAACAAAAGTTACATCACTTTTGTAATAGATCCTCCCCTGATGATGACCCAAAGTTGGGCAGAAAGTACTAGGGATACATACAACTATGGACAATACCTAAATCAATTCCCCCCGAATACGATAAAAGTAATACGGGAATTCGAACTGATCCAGAAAAAAATATGTAGGCATAAAATGTCTATTATGTTTAATGAAATTTGCATTAACGAAGAAATGCTGCCTAAATATACACACATATATATATATATATATATATATATATATATATATATATATATATATATATATATGTTTCCCGATGGTCTGGGAGACCTGGGTTCAATCCCAGGTCAGGTCATACCAAAGACCTTAAAAATGGTACTTGATACCTACTCGCTTAACACTCAGCATTATAAGGTACGTATCAAGGGTAATGTGGAGTAATCCATGGAAAGGAGTAGCGCCCTCCCCTACACCTCGGTGTAGTAGCTATTGAAAAGGGAGCCTTCAGGTCGCCCTCGACTACGGTCGCCAATTTACTTTTACTATATATATATATATATACATATATATATATATATATCACTCTGGTGAAGAAATTAATGGCTGTCACTCGCATAACGCAGAGCTCTTTGAATGAATTGAGCACTCTGGTATCTGGTCAGGCAAAAAATGTAAACAAATGAAATCTACTTCATAATGCTTTATAATTCCTGGGCTGATGTTGTTCGCTTGCTGGCTGTGCGGTGTGATACTAAGTCTAATGTAAAGTTGGGCAGGTTTTGATTCCAGCTTAAAGAATCCTACACTCTAGTCAGACAGTAGAATTGTGATACAATGAAACAGTCTGTCTGTGGATGACAATGTATATAAACATATTTTTTCATTTTTTTTTTTTCTGACTATAAAATAGAATAAAAACAGGAGGAAAAATCCTGACTGTGTTTAACATTGCTGATCTGCTTGTGTGTCAATATTGACAAGTCTGAAACCTGTTGAATTCAGCTGAATATATATATATATATATATATATATATATATATATATATATATAGCCATAAAAATTTGTCATGACTCTTTTATTCTGCTTTTATCTTATATTCGAAACTGGAAAATATGGTGATATTGCTCAGCATTTTTATGCATAGACCACTGTGCTTTACTAATTAAAGATATTTTAATGTTGAATTGATTTTCTAAATCTGACAAGACAAAGAAAAATTTTCTTCATATATATATATATATATATATATATATATATATATATATATAGTTGGTTGCTTTGTTTTACAGCATATCAACCCCTCTTTGGGTCATTTAATGCTGAATTAAATTTCAAACCATTCAATTAAGTATTTGTATCGTTTTTGTTTACAAACAGTTAAATGTCTAAACAGTTCTATTCCAAACAATTCAGTTTAACATGAGTACACAATTTCAATGTCAAAACAGTTCTATTTCAAACAATTCAGTTAAGTATTAGTACACAGTTTCAATGTCAAAAAGAGTTCTGTTTCAAACAGTTCAGTTTTGCATAAACACACAATTTAGTTCTATTTGTCCCATAGATAGGACCCTTATCTGGTGCTACCACTCTGAACCAGAGTGAAACTATGATTGATGGCAATGGAGGGGTACTCTGCATTCCCCAAGCTCCAGTAGTACTGAAACCTCACCATCAGATTGTTTAGTGCCATATCCTGGACACTTGTTGAGGGAATCTTACCCATCTACATAGAAGCAGTCAGTGTATTCCATATCCCCAACCAACTGGGCAATGTGGTATCATAGATTTTGTTTGGACAGTGATATTGTAGTAAGCACGTTTGAAAGACAGTCACACAATTAAGCTCACTTTCAGATTAATATCATTAATATCATTGGGAAAGTCATGAACTCACTTATTCTCCCAGCACC
>OY757911.1:75729816-75736875 GCA_963585895.1 Sepioteuthis lessoniana | reverse complement strand
GTTGATAGGTGATATCAAATTAAATACTTACATTAATTATGGAGATAATCTATTAAAGGTAATCACATTACTTTTGATAAGGTAGTGTAAAAACAGAACCATCATAATGAATAGTTGAGCCTTAAAAGGTTACCCAACTAGCACGGAAGCTAAGGGTTCAGGAAGGTCAAAATACAAATTCTGGGTTGTTTAGTTTGAATTATTAAAATATTATAATTTTGAAAAGGTCATTGCTTTAATTTTGATTTTGATGCATGGAAATGATTCATTTGAAAGGTCAAGGTTGATCCATGATTGAAACTTGACAGCTTTTCATGTAAAGGTGTGGCACAAGGCCATGATACAATAATAGAGTATTATTGATTGGCTCTCCAGTCAAAGCAAAGAGGGGTGGAGCTTTTGCCCCCTCCCCGAGATGTGCAACACAAGGCCATAGTTTAGATAGGCAGTTTAATAAAATGTGGGTTTCGAATGCTTTCCTTCCCCTCTCTGAGGATTATGATGCAAGACCATTGTTCCAGGGCTTTTATTGGCAGACCAATTGGAGCCATGCAGTTGGAGGATTTGGACCCCCATAAAAGAAAACAGCGGAAGGAGAAGAGTCAGATCAAAGGTTGATTCGATCAATAGAAGACAAAAGCCCTTGCCACCAGCTTTGCCACCCATAGTACTTAACTTGACCATTCAACTAGAATTTCCTTTAAAACTACTTAGATTGAAAACTAACTTGAGGCTAATTAGCCATATTCATTATTAGCAGTCATCTTGTTACCTTCAGCTAAAGAATCCTCCAGCTCAGGAGATTTCAACTTTGAAATTGAAACCCTTTGTTATGTATACACAATTTTAATTATTGTATCATAAATAAAGGTTTTGTCTTATTTATACCTGTTGACAAATGTGTCTGACTTATTGAAATTGTTAATAGCCCTAGTGAATTTGATCTTCTATGAACCTAGCCAGAACTGTGAGGAGTCCAAGCCGCATCATCCATGACTTTATCAACTTTCCTGTTGATCTATCAACACAACATGAGTGTAGGAATTCCAAACGAACAGACTCACCAGAGACAGAGCAACCTACAAGTGCAACACACACTTATAGGATCACAGATGGCTGATCTGCACATGCAGCAGCCGGGGTACAAATCTTCAGTGAACCTCTTTTTTCTTCCTTCTGCCATCAGGTTGAAAGCTTCCTGGTTATATTACATCTCAGATGCCCATGCAAATTCTCATAGTAACACTTCCTCCAGCCACCTGCCTTCACAATGTATATTGACATACTTTCTTCTAGAATGTCACCCATGCAATTTACATGGCATTTCTACCAAGAACACCAGAAGAGTCCTGTTTATTTTAGGTACCAGGTGCATTTCCTATAATTTTTATTTAACCAGGATCAAACTTCCACTGCTGCATTGATAGATGTCAAAGAGGTCTTCAAGTGAATATCCAATACTACTCTGATTATGGTTGGATTAACCAAAATGTTGACAATGTTTATTTAATGACTAAATCATTTGTATATTGTTTTATATATTACACACACACACACACACACACATATATATATATATATATATATATATATGATAGATAGACAGGTGGGGAGAGAGAGAGAGAGAGAGTTAGACAGACAGATACATTTCACATTATTTAACAAGCATACTTTAACAAGTGATATACCTTTTGTGTGTTTGGTTATACAAGAATCTATTTTTGTAAATATAATCTCATCCATTTCCAAGAATTAAAATTACCCCCAGGCCATGGGTAGCAGACTGACTGGAGCAGATATATTCATAACAATTTGTTGAATGATGTCAATTTACATGCTGGCAGCTTTTCATCTATATAAATATACTGAAAGTAGGATGCTGGAATCATATTCTTTTTTGAATAAACAATTTTATCTGTCTGCTGACCTGCCAGCCATTCCTCTTTCTCTATTCATTTTTGAATTTGACTATTTTGCATTATAAGTAAATAATTAAGCTGTTTTCATCTTCAAATTGCTTTACATAAAAAATATACACATGAGCAACAGTTAATCAGTCGTTCAATACAGGAAGTTCACTTGCTCTTTCTATAGTCACTTTAGCAATATTATTGAAAATGTACAATTAGGTTAATAATGTTTAAATTTAAAATTGATTCAAGAATCCTTGTTCAATATTCATTCAAATAAAATAAAAGGCATTATAAGTAATAGAGCTAAAAATATAAATTTTTGCTTGTACAATGTGTAGAGTTAAAATAAGATTAATTTAAGAATACTAATTCTTTCAATTGTTAAACTGACAAAACTGGCGAATTATAAGTACATATTTGTACTGATAAGCATTTGGCCAAACAGACAATTGGCTTCTAATTGCTTGTTTTTGAGAGTTAAAAACAGAAAAATTATGCAAAATACAATTTTTTCTACAATCAACACAACAAGGTAAGTATTTAGTACAGTTTGTGATCATACATATAAAAACTTTTGGAATTTTTTAATGAATTATGTTGTTAAATAAAAAACAAATTTTCTTTTCAGTCCTTCAAAAATCTTGTTCAGAATCAATTAAGGACATTGAAAAGTAAAATTACATTATCATTTGAAAAAGTTTTCAAATTAGTAAGTTAATTTGGATCCATCTCTTCACAAAATATTTAATAACTAGTGCAAACTTGGGCAAAAATACAGATTTTATGCTTTTTGAGACACATATGACTAATAATTTTTACCATGCTTATAAGCTTTACCCGAGAGAATGTTTTTCTCATAGATATTTCAATAACCAAAAGATCTGTATTTATCAATAGGAGTGGTTTATTTTGTTTGTCTGCATTCTATAGATTAATCTGCACATGCAGCAGCTTGATAAAGAGCTACGGAATTCACTATGAATACTTATTACACATCAAGAGGATTTTTTGGAGAATATTAATTGGTAAGATAGAGGAAATAGTGATATAAATTCCTCACAGAAAAAATATAAAAACAAACTTATACAGTTTACAACATATTTCATTACCTGAGTAAACCTAAAAGTAAGAATACAAAATCAAATAAGCTGCAAAAAAAGTGAAGAAAGAAGTACATCCAGTAATGCCCTGATTGTATAAACAAGCAAGCAAATATTCCTTAGAGGTATTAAAGTTTGTGAGAGACTAACACTTTTGAGAATTATTCCTTAGTTGTTGGTTGTGCGGAATTGAACATACCTATATGTAAGCAAGTGAGCTTATTGCACTGTATGCTTTGTACAATTCAGTGGTGCTATATTTAATGTGACACAAGGTTCATAGGAAAGGAAAACATAGCTTGTTTCTTAGATATGCTGTGAATAAAAGAGAATGAAATTTTTATGTCTTATTCTATTATGCGGATATTAGTAAGTAAAAATTCTTTGACAGACAAGGGTGGTAATACTACAGACACACTGAAAGGTTCTGGCATAAAAACTTTGAAGTACCTTATGGAAAAAAAAGGACTTTCATCAAGAAAGTGTCTCTAGCAAAAAAATAAAAATAAACGGGAAATCATGTTGCTGCAAGATGTAAATTATCATAAAATATTTAAATTTAGCAATCTTGAAAGAAAAAATATCAAATTATTTGTCATGCAAAATTAATATCAACATTTAATTGAAAATTACTGAGTAGGTTTACAGGTATTTTATCAAGCTAAAAATGTGAAATGATTGCCCATATTATTGTTTAGTTACTAGAAACAACCTTGACAAAAGCAGAAATGTTTAAATGATAAATTTGTTTCCAATAAACCTAAATCTAAAAAATATTCCTCTACAAAACTTGAAAGTTTTTCACAACAATTTTAATTTCAGAAGATAATATAAAAATATAATTAGCAAACTGCTTTTCAAAAAACAATGATTGTTTGTCTATCGTAAACTTTTAACTGATACAGGGTGCATTGGTAAATTGTCACCATTTTAAATCATTAATTTCATATATGCACTTTGTTTTAAGTTTTGTCTATTGAGTAGCAATTAGTTTCACATTGTCTATAAGGATAAGCGGAACTAGGACACAATTTACTCTTCCAAATATTTTGAAAAGGCATGCTGTACTGCAATAGTATTCACACCAGAAGCTCTAATACAAATATTTCATTGTTCCTGGGTGTGAATCTAAGGACAGGGCAAAAAAAAAGAGTTGAATGAGTCTAATGGTGATCACTTAGTCCTCCTGATGGCATAACTAGCAATAGTGATATTATGCCTCCCTACAACTTCAAACTCAGCAAAAAGATCTATATCAAATGTTTTAATCAAGAGGGTGGCTACTTAAAGTACCTATGTCTGGTAACAAAGTTCTGCCCAAAGTCACTCAAGTATGAGAACACAGTCTTGGTAACAAAAACATTACTGCAACGTCATCACCCCTAATATCTGGCTACCAAACTTCCCAGATTGCAATTGCCTAAATTATTATGTGTACAGGGCAGTTAAGTGAGAGACCAACAAAATTCCAGGCAACACTAAAGATGAACTGAAGGCAAAGATAATTGTAACATTTAGGAATTAAAACAAGAAAAACATCAGAAATACTTGCAGGAGATGCTGAAATTGTCTGGTGGTAGTAAATGAAGTCAATGGTGATTTCTTTGAATAAATTTAATCTATAGTATTTTAAGATATTTTCATATAATTTTGGTAACGATATCTAATAAAGTGAGATGTCAGTGTTATTTTAATTTTTGCATAATTTTGACAATTTATCAATATTTTAAAGTAGACAGTTAAGAAAAATGAAATAAGTAGAAGGGAGTTTTGATAGTTGTCCGTTAGTCTTGCCATGTCTTTGATCCAAAGTCTTGACCTCTTACAGGATGTAGATGAGGACTTGAGCTAGTCTGAATAATTCATGAAATAATGGCAGAACTTTGATGCCAGACAGTCACATGGCATTAACTTCTCCTCTTCTCTCTCACTTTCTAACTATCGTTTGGAAAGAGAAAAATTATGTAATGTGTAAGGGAAAATGAATACATATAAATCTTTTGGTACTTTTTTCAAAACAGAAATGCAAAATACCATTTGGGAAACAGTCACTCATATATATATATATATATATATATATATGATTCATGTGTGAAGATATATATGTATGGATATATATAAAGACATACGAATACGTATATACACATATACATACATGGATACATAAATATATACATATATATATATGGATATATGGATATATATATATATATATATAGATAGATAGATATATACATATATATATATATATGGATATGTACATATATATATGGCTATATACATACATACATATGAGGATAATTAAATAAGTTTCCGGACTTTTTTCATATGGGCACTTTTATTGATAGTACACACAGAAAACTCTAGTCCCCTTCAAAGTAATCTCCTCCGGCCGCAATGCACTTGTTGTACCATTCCGACAATTTCTGGAAGGACCCATGGAAGTCCTCTTGTCTGAGTGTGTCAATGACCTTCGTCACAGCTGCTTTCATCTCCCCAATTGTCTCATAACGACAGCCTCTGAGCTTAGGGAATAAACAAAAGTCATACGGAGCAAGGTCTGGACAATCAGGAGGCTAAGGAACTGTCTCGATGCCCATGTTGATCAAATAGTCTGTGACAAGGACAGAGTTGTGAACTGGTGCATTGTCCTGGTAGAAATGCCACTGACCTGATTTGAAGAGTGTTGGCCTCTTCCAACAGAATCTCTTCCTTGACTCCCTTAAAACCTCAACATAGTTACCCTAACCCTAACCCTTTGGCCAATCAACTCTGATGTATTGACTTCCTTACTTCTCCCACACCTCTCATTATCCCTCACAGATTCTCTGGCTTCCTCGAATCTCTAATGCCACTCAAAAACTGATGCTCGATTCATGCAAGATGGTCGAAAAGCAGTCTAAAGCATTCCATATGTTTCTGTGGCATTTTTTCCAAGTTTAAAACAGAATTGTATTGCATATCATTCTTCTAAAGTGTCCTCACGTCCAGATTGCATTTTTGAAATTCACCAGCTGTGACAATCAGGCTTTAGTAGGGTGTATTCCAATTCCTTCTGTAGCTGTTCATTTGAACCTAAAATCATAAAAATTGGTCAGTCATCTCATAAGACGTACAGCAATAGCATAGTGAATTTTAAAAGTCTATGACAATTTCAAATGCCCATACAAAAAAGTCTGGATACTTATTGAATATACCACGTATATGTATTTATATACCAATTTTTATGATTTCAGGTTCAAATGAACAGCTACAGCAGCTATTGGAATACACCCTACTAAAGCCTGATTGTCACAGCTGGTGAATTTGGACGTGAGGATACTTTAGAAGAATGATATGCAATAAAATTCTGTTTTAAACTTGGAAAATATGCCTGAGAAATGTATGGAATGCTTCAGACTGCTTTTGGAGCATCTTGCATGAGTCGAGCATCAGTTTTTGATTCAAGGTAGGCACAGAGTCTGTGAGGGATGATGAGAGGTGTAAGAGGAGCAAAAAAGTCAATACACCAGAGTTGATTGGCCAAAGGGTTAGGGTTAGGGCTATGTTGAGGTTTTATGGGAGTTCAGGAAGAGATTCCGTCAAGAGAGGCCAGCACTCTTCAAATCTAGTCAGTGGCATTTCCACGAGGACAATGCACCAGTCCACAACTCCATCCTTGTCACAGACTATTTGATCAAGATGGGCATCGAGACAGTTCCTTAGCCTCCTGATTGTCCAGACCTTGCTCCCTGTGACTTTGGTTTATTCCCTAAACTCAGAGGCTGTTGTTATGGGACAATTGAGATGAAAGCAGTTGTGATGAAGGTCATTGACACACTCACAAAAAAGGACTTCCATGGGGCCATGTTGAAGTTGTTGGAATGGTACAACAAGGGTATTGCAGCTGAAGGAGATTACTTTGAAGGGGACTAGAGTTTCATGTGTTTACTCTCAATAAAAGTACCCATATGAAAAAATCTGTAAAATTATTTAATGATCCTCGTATATATATATATATATATATATATATATATATGTGGGTATATAGAAATATACATATATAT